>CAJQZJ010033481.1:3461371-3484979 GCA_907164525.1 Lophiomys imhausi | reverse complement strand
GGTGTGTGAACCTCAGTCACAGCCCTCTCCCAGGTGTGTGAACCTCAGTCACAGCCCTCTCCCATGTGTGTGAAGCTTATAGTCACAGGCCCTTCCTAGGTGTGCCTGCCTGAACTTCAACACTCAGACCTCTCTCAAGTGTGTATGTGAGCCCCACCATCACAGGCCTTTCCTAGGCCAAGACTTGACCACGGGATGGATGGACTCCATACTTCAATGTGGATCCCAGTATCTGCTTTGAGCACCTGTGTCTTCCTGCTGAGATGAGCCCAGGCCATCCTGCAGCCATCTAACACCGAAGCAGAAGATGGAGACAGGAAGTGAGCACCTTGATCATTAGAAGACAGTCTTGCTTCCAGGTCGACCATGGTCCAGTACAAGAGCACAGGGCAGGACCTCCTCTGCAAGCCTTTGGATGGAGTCAGCGGCTCCGTCTACTCAAGTAGAGAGGGAGGACATTTGTTTGTTTGCCTAACATGATGGCTTGTCTACCAGGCTCATTTGGCCTGGAGCCTAGCATACATCAAGAACTATCTAGATACTGCTGAAGTTATTAAATAAAATTGGAAATTGGAAAAATAATAATTTTACAACACTCAAAGATTTATCAAGCTCTGCCTCTATTCAGATCTACTCAGATTCTCTCTCTCTCTCTCTCCCCCTATAACAGCTAATTAATAATTCAGTATACAGTGGTGTGGTCTGATGATAGCAAATATAGCAATTTAAATTGATATTTGTTTCTACACAACACGATACCTCATTTTCCCAGGAGTCATTTTTCACAGCTCTGTCAGGCTTCTCCCAATGAAACAGACCCACCCTGGGCACACCTGAAGCCCATTTGTTTTTGTTTGTTTGTTTGTTTGTTTGTTTTGTTTTGTTGTTTTTATTGTAATATTTATTTATTACATCAAGTTACATCTCCATCACAGTGCCCTCTTTCCACCCCTCCCAGTTCCACCCTCTCCTCCCTCTCCCACTCATCCCACTCCTCCGATGTGGAGTGTCCCTACAAATCAGCCCCTCTCAGTTCAACAGTCATATGAGGACTACAAGATGCCCATTTGTTAAAAAAGAAACCATAGTAGTAATGACTTTATAACAGACACAATGGCAAACAGTGTGTTTTAAACACTGACATTTATTTGGGGCTTTAGAGGACTCATACATTATTAGGATAAACTCTAATTTATATCATTATGTAATAGGCAAATATATAATACAATAAATTGCATTTTTACACATAAATACAAAATTTGAGGTAGGGCCTCAAGAGTAATGACTTCTTAAATGAATAATGCACAGTATATAATAAGCACTCTATACGATAGACAGATAGATATATATGATGCATCATTTTGTAACATAATATATTTTCTTCATGTACAGTCCATGAAAAAATATAAGGACCTGACAAGGAAACATCTTTATTCATGAACAGTAGTGCCCATGTGAGATCCTTGCAGTTAGGACATTATCCAAGTGCACAATTTAAGAATTAGCCTATTCCTTGATAGGTCCATAATAAAGTGCAAAAGAACAGGGACAAATGAGAGTCACAGCAGTTCCCAGATGATGTCTAACCATCATCCTAATGATCAAACATGCCTGTAAGGCAGCTGCTTTCCTGGCGGTGTCATCCTCAGAAGCTAACTGAGCCTGGGCTTGCTTTTCAGAGGTGATGGACACCCATCTGAAATCCTTTCCAGGCAGTTTACAGCAACCTACACCAAGACCATATTTCATGGTGGTCCTTCAAGGCAAGCACAGCTAAATGAGAGAAAGTCAAGAAGTCTCACTCCCAAACCTCAGGCCAGCTCTGTATAACACACGTCGTGAGACAGGAAACTGGCTTGCTGGCTTCAGCCTCCATGTCTTGCCTGTCAACCTACTCTACAGAACACCCTCACCCATATCAGTGCCTTGGAGAAGCAAGCACAGAACCGAATCCCAGTACCAGGGGCAGGATGATCTCACCGTTGCACACCCATCCAGCAACAGTTGCCGTGCTGGCCTCTGGGAAGAAGACAATGACCCACGGCCAAGGAGACGAAGAGGAAAGAAAAGTGTCAGCTGAAGGCATGGGAAATCCACGCTGACAGAGAGGAAGCTCTGAGGCACATGTAGATAACAGAAGAGAAAGGAAACCCTGACCCCCTCGGTGAAGTTCCAGCAGAGAATTTTTGAGTCTCAGTCAACCAAAGGTCCTTGTGTTCAACTCTTTCTAGAGTGCCATTCCCTGAAGTACACATCAATTACAGCCCTTGCACGTCAAAACCACACCAAAACTTCCAAAGGTGTCAAGGTCATTAAGATTTTTGCATTGACCACAGATACCATGCAAAAAAGAAACAGACAGGGACAGATAAAACAACTACCACAAAGGACCAGAATTAAACGCACTTGTTTGCAACAAACACAGCCTGAAGGAGATTAGAAGAAGTTTCTAGTGAGCAACACAATTAGACGAAGGTTTGCATGAGAAACCACAACACCCATAGTTAATAAATACATGATGCTTTCTGTTTGAAGGATATTATAGGGTTACTATTTTTCACATATGGCTTGTTTTTCTCTGTATGGGTTTATTGGTTGGTGTTATGAAATCATCTCACAGATGGGAAACTCCCCACCACTCCATACAGGGACCCAAAGTCTTTCCTAAGTAACATCATTTTTTCTTCAGTGTCAAGGGAGAACTCTCAGGTGGCAATGGTGACAATCCTTTCATTTTCTATATATTCATTCTTTTTTTTCCCTTCCAATTGACTGTGCATTTTAGTAGCATGGAAACAATCCATCTAGTGGGATATATATCAGCTCTCAGTATCCCGACCAAATCCTCTAGAGCCAAACCACTGAGATACACCATGAACTCAGACACCATTCCTCCCTCCCTGCCAGGGAGAGCCCTGAAGTTGAACATGACAATAAATGTAGATGAATCTAAACTTGAAAAGTAGCTGTTTCCAGGTAAGCCTGGACCCTTTGGTCTGACTTTGTCCTTCTAAGCAGTCTAATTAGGGAAAGAATAATAAAACAACAAGAAAATGGACAAGTACTGAGGGGCTGCTTCTAGGTCTTTCCGAAACATATCCTATTAGACATAGCTGTAGCTGTCCCAGTTTCAAAAGCACTAACAGATGAGGTCTCCATTCTTGCAAGGAAGCCAACTCTCAGTCCACATCTGGCAGTGTCCAGGGTCTTCCCCCAAACCCTTCTTTTAATCACCGAGGCAAAAATTAGCCGAAATTGAGTTGGCATCCAGCACCAGTCCCAGTTCCAGCCCAGAGGAAAACAGGAAGCCAGAAGCCATTCATCCAAACACAATCACAAGTCTCATGTGTGCTGAGGACGGGCTTTGTACTTTTCTTTGACCTACAAACTGACAAGGCGGTGGGGAGTATCCACACTGACCTCCCCACACACACCACCAGAGCCTTGGAACCACCCTGTGATGCTGGTGCAGGGATGGGACCTCTCATCAGTACGGCTTTCTTGGGGAAACATCTGATGACAACAGACGGAGGACAGGTGAGCCCCCAGCTCACCTTCCTAAAACAGGGGAAGCCTGAGGCTCCATCTCTGTGACAGCCTAGCAAGACCTGCATTCTGGAAACTAGAAGAGGGGAGAAAATGAAAGAGGAAAAGCAAACCCTGCTAGCAAAGACTCAAAACCCAGGGGTTCAAAACCTACCATATTCCTTTCCCTAAAACCTGTACTGGATAATCTGGGAAACACAAGTACCCGCCATTGTTGGCAGGTAGTATGAGCACTTACCCTAGTAAAGGGAGACTTCAATACAAGACTTCAGTCACTTTCCACAAACTGAGTCATCTTTTAAAATATTACACTAAAGTCTGTTGTTAGGGTGTCATTGCCATTGTGCAGGAGGAAAATGCCATGCCAGTATACAAGATTTGAACTGAAAACGTTGCCTGAGACCCTGTTGTGTGGAGACAAACTAATAAGAAAATGATTGAACCTGTCTCCCCTAGAGGAAATGATTTTAGGCTGAGATATTAATACTGTAAGAGGGAAAAAAAAACATAAAAAGCCCAGACTGTGCTACTCTAAACTCGCCATCTCTCCTGTGATGCATGAAATATTTATTAAGGATGGAAAACACCACTATGAGCTACGTACATACACTGCTTGAGCACACACTAGTTTAAGAGTTTTGTATAGGCCTATGCGGGAGACAGCAGCGTAAAGGGTATGGCCTGGCCAAGCTCTGCAGACCGGTGGTCTGGCCTCTCTAGAGGGCAGTTACATTGAGCACTGTGGATGGGGAAATTGACCTAACTAACTTTAGCCTTAAAAGCTATAGTCTTACTTGGTGTATTCACTACCTATCTAAGCTGTATCTATCCGAAAGGTCTGGAAATAAGGTAACCTAAGATGTACAACCACAAGGATGGGTAGTAATATGGCTGCTTTCTAACAACCTCCTAGTTTCTGATTTCCCTATGGCCACAACTGGCATTTGCCATCACTGGAAAAGGACTAAAAATTGTGAAAGGACTTTTTAAGAGTTTGTGTCCCATGTATATATAGTATATAGACGGAATGGGGGTAAGTCTCTTTCCAACAGATTGAAAGACAAGGTATCTGCAGCTTATAGAAAGTGATTTGGAGGAGAAGAGACAGTATATCATGATATTGAACCACGGTGCTAAAGGCATCATGGCAAATAGAACAGTGGTACAAAAGTTGACATGCAAATCTGCAAATCACAGCACGGCTTCTTGTGCAGAGGGTGAAAGAAAAAACCCAAAGAATTAACTCTCAAATGTCAATTTTACAGAAGAAGGGGAGGAGGAGAAGGAGGAATAAAAAGAAGGAAAGAGGGAGGGAAAGAGAGAGACTGAGGCAAGAAAAATGTAAGTCCCTTCAGATCCACAACATAGAGAGATGAAGCATCTGAATCCATGGTGTATCTAATGCACTGTCAAAATAAAGGGAACCACCCAGTGGCGCCCAAGTCTATCTACCATCCTTTTCCGCATCCAGAACAATCTCCAGCACTGCTCTGAATGCACCTGATCAGAACTTTTCAACTTCTGAATGAGAACACTGCATTGCCTAGCTCAGCAGAGAGTCCAAATCAACAGTCCTGAAAGTCTACATGCTCCTCCCAGCAATGAGAATGCACAAAGAAATTTCTCAACTGCTAAACCATGTACCTGTCAACACTCACCTGGTCAGCCTGCCCCTGCAGGATGAGTAAGCAACCTGATCAGGGGGACCAGTCCTTCCAGAAACTGATACCACACACACAGGCAGATAGCGCTTCCAGTGACATTGTGTGGCTTTCACTACAGCATGCTATGCTACGTCCTACTTTTCTATGGAACACTCTCATGCATGGCTGTGAACCGAGATGTGGGGAGAAAGAAGAAATTTGGGAATAAATCTGGGGAAATTGTAAAGGAGAGGCAGAGAGGAAGACCAGGAGTAATATAGGAACATCCATGCTCCTGGGCTAGCACTGGGTGCCCAGTTCCAAATCCTTCACTGGCAGCTTGAGTCCCAGGGACGAGGTTCCCAGGGGGTCGATCATATTCTTGTAGCGCTCCCCTCGGTGCTGAGCTAAGAACGGGCCCCAGTCTGGCTGCGGTGAGCATACCAACTTCAGCCTCTGTGAAGAAGTCAAAGACCCATAGTTACAATAAGAATGTTCCTCCTTTCCCCTATGGCACCCCTAGCCATCTCCAAAAGGCTAGGTACCCCGGCTCCAGATCCCTCCCCTAAAAGTCCCCCTCCCCCCACAATGAGAGAGATAGTCAGGAAGACTAGCCTGTGTTTATTAGCAGACCAAGGACCAAAAAAGCAAAGTTTCACCTTGGTTCACTTGAATTATTTACATCACCCTGAAAGCAACTTTATGATTGTTCTGTGTTTGTCTTGCACAAGATTAGTAGAGGACAAAGGGCCCAGACTTTAATTATACATCTCCCCCACCAAGTGAAGAGAACTCACAAGCTCCTCCAGATATCTACTCCCAAACACCAAAAGTCATGGACTCAATTACATGTGTTTTGTAGTCTCAATGATGAGTTGCTACATCAAAATAATTGGATTTTGTTTAGCATATTTCCCAAAAGTATATAAATGGCTAAGGAAAAAAAGCTACACCCAAACATATACCAAGAAGTGTGAACAAAGATTTTAATTATCTGTTGATAAAAATATGTTTCTGACTCAGGTCAACAGTGCTGGATCATGTGAGTAAGCTTAAAAATAATGGAGGCGTCTCTAGTCCTTCAACCAAAATTTTGATAGAAAATAAAATCTGATAGAAACATCTAGAAGAAGGAAAGAAAACTTATTTCTGACTATATAAGTGGGAATAATTACATGTTTATTACCTATTAAAGGGAAATCTGTTTGTTATAGCTGTTAGTTTCATCTCCCCCTAATCACCAGCTTGCAACCTTTGTGTCCCAAATTAACCATAATAAATTTGTACAGCCAACCCATCATTCCAGAGAATTTCAGGCTGCAACAACAGTAGCAGAGGTTACAACAGGTTGTGTTTGGGGAAAGAGATTCCTGGTCCCCTGGTGGAAAGGTGGCTATGAGGGGTGGCACTGGGAGGGGTGGCAGGGGTGGCACCCTGGGGGTATGGCTGGGGCCGGAGTTAACTTACACCAGAGGACAATGAACAAAATTTTCTGGGGTTGCAAGCCAAGATATAACCTCAGTATAGAGACTCATCTTCACCTGGAGGTCAGTGAAAACAAAGGCTACCTGTTGACCCAAACCAAGTGAATGCCTGTGTTGTGTGCTGGCCATGCCCTCACCCCTGCCCTGCTTCTCCCCACTAGCCCCTCCCTCGTGTCAATCTAGCTGCCCAAGAGCAGATCCGTGCTCCACCCCAGTGAACAGGTATCTATCTCTTTGCCTTGTTCTAGGTGCATACCCTAGCAGGCGAGGCCAAGCTCCATTTCCCGAGCTCCATGCAGTTGTAAGAACCTGACTGTCTGCACTTACGACAAGTTCCCAGGGTGCCTCTAGATCAGGCCCCAGGTAGCACTGATAAGGTCCAGATGCCCTTCAGGATGCAGGCAGAGTTCATTTATTCTCAGGCTACCTAGACAAGTAACCTTTTTTTCCTTCAAGGCGGGTCTCATATAGCCCAGGCTAGCCTAAAGTTTAATATAGAGCTAAGGATGGTCTTGAACTCCTGATCCTCCTGCTTCTACTTCCCAGTCGCAGGTGTATTTGAACAAGTGACTTCCCATAGGTAACAGAAGTGAGGTGGTTCTTCCATGGTGGCTGAAATAAATAGCAGTCCCCTTCACTCTGTGCAAAAGGTAGGGGTTGTTTTTATGATATGAGTAAAATGGGTTCAGATAGGGATTGATTGGTGTGCTCATTAGCTTGGCCAGCTACAGTCTTCTAGAGAGAGGCTGTGTCAACTGAGGAATTGCCTTCATCAGACTGGCCTGCAGGTAGGTCTGTGGGGCATCATCCTGATTAATGATTGATGAGGGAGGGCCCAGCCCATCCTGGCAGTGCTGCCCCTGGGCAGATGGTCTTGAGTTATATAAGAAAACAAACTGGGCAAGCGACGAAGAGCAAGGCAGCAAGCAGCACTTTTCCATGGCCTCTTCCTCAGTTCCTATCTCTAGGTTACTGCCTTGAGCTCTTACCTGAGTTCCCTCAGTGATGGAATGTGATCCGGGAATATTGAGATGAAATAAGCCCTTTCCTCCCTGAGCTGCTTTTGATCACAGTTTAACTGCAGCAACAGAAAACTGACTATGAGAGTTGGGAAGGAAAAACAAACCTCCCCTCACTCCAGCCACATCCTGGAATGACTCTGAGAGTCATCGAAAAAAAGTTTTGGTTTTTTTTTTTTTTTTTTTTTTTCCGAGACAAGGTTTCTCTGTGTAGCCCTGGCTATCCTGGAACTCACTCTGTAGACCAGGCTGGCCTTGAACTCACAGAGATCCCACTGCCTCTGGGATTAGAGGCATGCACTACCACACCCTGCCATTATAGACAGTTTTAAACTGTCAGGTGGGTGCTGGGATTTGAACCCCAGTCCTTTGGAAGAACAGCTAGTGCTCTTAATTACTGAGGGTCTCTCCAGTCCAAGAGTCATCGAATTTTTAATTGGCTTAGCTCATTTAACCCAGGAACAATAGGGAGCAGTGGTAGCTGTTTAATTGCAATAAACATTTGCACGGGAGGAGATTTGGGAGTAGAGGAACAACAGGAGATGGGGACCCCATGTGTGGTTAAAAAACAAACTCCAAGATTTAACTAGCAGCTGAGAAGGAGGGGATGGAAGTTCTAGGAAAGAGGAGACATCCAGGTCATCCATCCCAGGGCTGCCAGCACAGTGAGGAATAGCAAAATAACAGCTCAGCCTGGCGACTGGCTGGGCTCCTGCCTTACAGGAATAATACATAATAAAAGTGGGTTTAGTAGAATCAGCGACAACTGTGATCGCTTACTCACCCTGTATCCTTCTTGAATACGTTTACTGAATCTTTTGTTTCTAATGCATAGAGCTTTTAGGATCTCTCCCTTGGGAAAGGCTAGCAGGGAATAGGAGACAGTAGAATTAATTACCTCAATAAATCTGCCAGGAGCCAGATACATTTTTATCACAAACATAATTGGGATCCAGATAACAGAGCAAGCGAGCATCAGCCATCCAAGCACCATGGACCATTTAGGGTAGCGGTAAGAGCCATAGGTCATGGGCTCCCACTGGTAGAAGCTGAAGCAAAGGATAAACTGGGAGAGAAGAGAAAGGTGCGTTAGGGTGTGAGTCGTCAATTCAACATGCACATGCTGAGCCCCATCAAACTTTCCTTTCTATTACTTCATCTTATGCATACTCTTGTCCATCTGAAAAGAGATTTCCAATGGAAAGAAGTAAATTTCCAGGGCGATGAAGGTGGCAAACATACACTGAGCTGCTGCTCCTGTGTTTGTCCTCCCACAGGAAGTCAGTGGGTGTGGACAAGTGTCTGCACACAAGGAGGCCACACCACAAGGACACACAGCACAGTGACTGACGGGCAGGGAGTACCTAGGAATTCTGAAGAGAGTGTCTGCACTATTGTTGATAATTAAGTCTTTGCTATAATGGCTTTTTTTAACATGTGTTAAATTTATATATATTCCAATCTTTTTAATTGAATCCACTTGGCTTCCTCCTTGAACAAGGAATGGCCAACATGTAGGAGCTGCCTCTAAAGTTGGCTGTGTGAGACCCAAAATGTTCCCTAGAGGTGAGTGATCTAGAAGCACAGCCTATAATAAGCTATGGCAGGGGGAGGGGGAGAGAGAGAGAGAGACAGAGACAGAGACAGAGAGAGAGAGAGAGAGAGACAGAGAGAAGCCCCCTCCACTGACTCAATGTGAACAGCAGTGAGTCCAGAGACCTGGCTCTACAGCTGATGAGCTGAGGGACCTCTTGGACTTCTCAGCTACAGAATGGATTTAATTCACACCATGTCTATAGTGCTGGGGTTTTCTGGGAATGGAAGTCTGGTATTTACACCAGAGTCCTTCCTCCTTTCTAAAAGGTCATGATTTGGGTTCTCCCAGTGTCTGCTATCACATCATACTTCAACCAGCAGCAGCTCTGAGATCCATCCAAAGGCTTGACTGGGCAGCTGAAGAGGACCAAAGGAAGGCATGTGCTGAAGATACAGGCGCCTGGATAGGGAGCCAGGCTTCTGACCGCTCCAGCCCAGCTGCAGGCACCATTTCCCAAGAAAATGTGACTCTGTGTGTTCTGTGGCAGCATAAACCTAGAATTATCCACATACATCCTTTTCCCAGCTCTACCTCTCTCTTCTTAACTTAAGCTGTGGAGAAGCAAAATGATTAGAGAGAATTACACTAGTGAAGATAGCAGATGGAGTGTTTTGGAGAAGTGTACAACTCTACACAAACACAAGATGTTCACACCACTACTGGGCCACCCAGGTTGCCAGAGCCAGGGATTCTTTCAACAATTCTTGTAACAATAATTTATATATTGATTCAAAGCAATGTGAGCCTGAAGACAAGGCTCCCATGGAGAGTGAGATCTACGTTAGCCCCCCTCTCCAGCTTTTGCCCCTGGAGTCATAAGCTCTATTAGCCAGTCTATTGGAAGTATGGTCCAATGTCATTACGGCACACTGCTGTTTCATTTACTATATAAATAGCAAAGCATCTGCTTATGCATGTGCCTTCCTCAGTAACGTGATCAGAATATGCATATGATGATTGCATGAGGATATTTATGGCTCCATAAATCCATGACAGCATGTAGTAAAATGATGGATTTTATTTCAAAGGCCCTGAAGTAATTTAAACCCATAATCTTACCCTAGCCCAAGACCTCAGAGATATCTATGGTGCGGAGGTAAGTGCCAAAACGTAGGCGGGCTGAGATCTTTGACCGCCATTTTCACTTCTGCAAATAACACATCAAACTTCAAGGCATAAGCCAGTGGCTTGCCACGAATTCCCCTCTGCCAAGTCAGCTTTGATGAAAGCCTGTCCTAAGGTGGGCTTTGCCACAAGAGATGGGAATTTAGCCATGGAGCCATGCCCATCCTTGCCTCTGACTGGCAGACACCAAATCAGATGCAGGAGACCACTGGTTTGTGGTAAGAATGGGACCCATGCCATCCCTAGCTCCAAACAGCACGGCGGATCTGCTTACCACAGTCCCAAGGCCTCTCCGTGGCTTCTAACATGGAATCTAGCGAATCGCAGGAACTTTCCCCAGAATGAAAATAAAATACAAGTTCCTGGAATTACTTCTCCCTGAGTCTCAAGAGTGGTCGATTTTAACCCAAACTGGCCACGTTGCACTCAGGGATGAGAACCTAGACTGTTAGAATGCAAAGCGGCTGAAAGGCCACCCCGTCTCTGAGGCAGTGTTTTGGCTCTGTGGCCTTGTGGCCTAGAGCAAGTTTATTACCCTCTCTGAGCCCCGATGCACACACATTTAAAGTGGGGAGACAGCATGGGTGTAAACCTCAGTGACAAGGCTGGTGAAGGGCCTGCCTGCAAACACCCACACACATACACACACACACATACACACACACACATACACACACACACAGCAGCAGCAGCAGCAGCAGCAGCAGGAGGAAAGCCATGTGATGTGTCTCCACAGAACATGGCAAAATTCTGACACTCTTCTGGGATGGAGGGGAAAGGAGGACAGACTCTAGAAAAAATTCTAACATTGGTTCAAACGATAATAAACCACAGGGACGGGAGGCAGAGGCAGGTGGATCTCTGTGAGCTAGAGGCCAGCCTGATCTATGAAGCGAGTTTCAGGACTGTCAGTACTGTTACACAGAGAAACCCTGTCTCGAAAAACAAAAGTTAGGAAGGAAGGAAGGAAGAAGGGAGGGAGGGAGGGAGGGAGGGAGGGAGGGAGGGAGGGAAAGAAGGAAGGAAGGAAGGAAGGAAGGAAGGAAGGAAGGAAGGAAGGAAGGAAGGAAGGAAGAAAAAACATACATACATAAATACATACATACAAAAAACCCACAAGGAGGGGAAATGGGGGGAGGTCAAAGATCATCAGAAACAGGATTTGCTAACACAGCATCTTCAGACAACAGTCAGCAGCAGCAGCATCTTCACACCCACAAGCTAAGCCCAGCTCCACACACACTTCAGCTCTGCCCATCTATCTTCAATACTTCTCTGTTCTCACGCCTCAACTCCAGTGGGACTTTTCAGACCCCGGGTACAGACATGCGTAAGCTGTCTACGCAGAAGACGAAAACTGCGGAATGGATTTTCTGTCTAAACCTCTAGATTTACAGAAAGATGTGGTTTGATTAAAACATACTCTCAGACAGGAGGGGAAAAGGCAAGTAAATGAAGAAAACATGTACTGTCATTGCACAGCTTTTATCCATCCTGCATCTTAAGCGAAGCTGGTGTCTGGTAGTGAAAAGTGGGCTCTTTATCTGGTTTCTAGTGACATCTACTGGACCAGGTAGAAATTACAGACACCTTCCAACCGGCTTGTTCAGAAAGGGCTCCCAGACAACCCAGAGGAAGAAAAAGGTGAGCCTCAGAGGAGGGGAAAAACAAAATCTCTGCTAATTAATTTGCTTGGAGAAGAAAGTGAGGTCACACTGACAACTCCTGTCACCATGGCAAGGGTGACAGGTCTGAGTTTAAGTCCCTGTACAGACCGTGGGCACATGAATGGCTCTGTTCATTAGAAAGGGGGAATGTCAGATGATCTCAAAACAGGCACCCACACACTTGAGGACAAAAAAATGGCTCTCCAAAAAAAAAAAAAAAAAAAAAAAAAAAAAAAACCAACAGCAAAAGCCTGATTAGACCTACATTAATTGTAGAGTATACACATTGCAAAATGGTTAGGAGCCAGAACACACGTGGGTTCGAATCCAGGTTGTTGCTAGGTCAGTCACATGACTCCAGGCTTTGGTTTCCCTGTGATACTTAGTTCTAAATGTCAACTTGGCACAACCTAGAATCACCTGGAAGGGGGTCTCAATGAAGCACCGCCTAGATCAGGTTGGCCTGTGGGCCTGCCTATGGAGCATTGTCGGGCTTGTGTTAACTGATGTGAGAAGATGCAGTCCACTGTGGACATCATCGTTCCCTAGGCAAAAGGATCTCATGTTATAGAGATCAGGGGCTGAAGAGACAACCTTATGGAAGATTGGATATTGGTTCCCAGCTCACAGCCACCTTAACACCAGCTCCAGGGGATCCAGTGCCACCTTCTAGACTCTGCAGATACCCACACGCACCTGCCCATATGTGCACACAGACACACACATGCACACATGTAAGGAAATAGCAGAATAAATCCTTTTCTAGAAGTGAGAGGCCAGCAGGGCCCTGGCAAGCAGGGTGTATCCACTTCCCTCTCCTCGTGACTGTGGCTGTAGCTAGCTACGGGCTTCAGGGTCCTGCCACGGTGACCTCCCTGCAGTGATGAAATACAACCTGGAACTGCAAGTGGAAGTAAATCCTTTTGTCCCCTGACTTGTTTTTAATCAGGGTATCTTATCCTGGCAAACTCAAAGGAAAGTAGGACATTCCCCTTCTGCAGGACAGAGATAATTATGCCTGACAGGACTTCTGAGAGAGGAGGCGTTACACCCAAATCATCTAGAACAGAATCTGAGCCATGGTATGCGTGTGGTGTTGGCTGCTGGCTGCTATCTGCCAGCACATAAAGCAGATGGATACAATATGCACATTCTACCTAGACATGATGACACGTATCCATCAATCCCAGCCACGCCCCCTGACCAGGGAGGTACCTGTAAGTAAGTCACTTCACCTTTCTCAACTTCAGTTTACTCACTTGGAAGAGAAGGCCAATACCCATCCCACCCACTCCCCAGGCTTACTGGGAGGCACACTTGTATGTGTTCAAGAGTTAAGACACTGGCGCGCACACCAGGCAGTGTCTGTGAGAGAAAGCCTTCAGCCCTTACCGTTAAAATGGTTGGTGTGACAAATGCCCAGCAGACTTTCCAGAAAATGTTGGGCTGGAATCCAATCATCATCTCGATATCTTCACAGAACCTCTGCAAGCCTGCCAAAAGACATCAGCAGAAGCCATGTGTGAGGTGCGGTGGGCAGGGGCATGGAGGGACAGACAACCAGGGCCCCGTTGATCAAGAACCTTGGCTAAGGAAGAACCCAGCTGAGGTCAACACAACCCCTAACTGCTCAGAGAACCATCTGACAGATGACTGGCCGCCAGGAATGCTGGTGCTGACCGAGTGTTGAAATAGATACTAAACACTCTCTTCAGTGAGGTTCAAAGCTGTCATGGCCATGTCTCCAGAGCTTAGTTTCGGGGGTCTTGGCAGCGGCGTGTGCATGCACATGGCTTGGTATGCTTGAGGACAAATCTGGTAGAAAGAAAGGTTGGGGTAAACCAAGAGACCACATTGTACAAGGCCCCCGCTTAGCAAGAGTCTCTGTGAGCTGGACTTGTGCCTCCCACCCTCCCGAGGACACTTGCATTGCATCCACTTAGCTGTGCCTGGTATACGTCGATGGATACAGGTGAAACCAATGTTAACCTCAAGTGTCCATCACACACTCAACCGGACTGAATGGCCATTGTCTTTGTGGCCACGCAGGAACTTCACTGAAGTAAGATGCAAGGGAGGCTGTTCTTCACCCACCCACACATAGCCACCCTCCTGGCAACCTCTTAGTTTAGGAGGGGGTTGGAACACTGCTTTGGAGGAAAGGCACTGATATGAGAGGTGGAACCCTTCAGAACTGAGGGTTCAATAGGCAAAGGGGACCCAATAGCTTCCTGACTGCAAGTCTCTGTATTGCAGGGGTTCCCAACCTTCCTACTGCTGCGACCCTTTAATACATACAGTTCCTCATGCTGTGGTGACCTCCCACCACAAAATTATTTGATGCTACTTCATAACTGTAATTATTACATTACGAATCATAATGAAAATATATGTGTTTTCTGATGGTCTTAGGTGACTCATGTGAAAAGATCATTTGACTCCCAAACCACTGCTGCACTGGGAATGTCTAAAAACTCATTGTAGTATATTCAAGATGTGTTCCTCATAGAGAGGGGGAGCCCTGATATGCTGATGACAGAACTACAAATTAGTATGAGCATCATGGGAAACCTAGAGATGTCTCCAAAAAAAATTTTAACACAGGATAACAGAGGACCAGGAAAATTAGCATAGCCCAAAGACTGAAGCAGTTGGGATTTTCTTATTCCATCACAACCAAATTTGCTTTGGGTTTGGGGGAGAGAATTTAACTTCTAAAATTAGACATGTCAGAAGGTGTCTGGTTTAATTGCTTTCAAGCCTTGCTGAACAGGACTGTTTTACAAGAAATCATGTTGCAAATGTGCCTTTTCTGGCAATTAGCAGTTGGGAAACAAGTAAAGGGTTGCAGATGGCTGCAATTGAAGCCCCTTCCTCTTTCCAGGAATTAAGCTCTTTCTGTAGTGGGGAAATGATCTATAGTCATATAAAAATTCCCTTCAATTCCCATCTGAAAGTACTTGCAGGGCTAGAGAGATGGTTCTGTGGTTAGGAGCACATACAGCTTTTATACAAGTCCAGAGTTTGACCCTCAGCACCCACACCAGGTCACTCACAACCACCTGTAACTCCAGCTTCAGAGGATCTAATGCCCTCTTCTGGCCTCCTTGGGCACTGCGCTGGTGCACATACCCATACTCAGAGACACAAATACTACACATGTGATTTTGTTTGTTTGTTAGTTTGTTTGTTTTGGTTTTTGAGACAGGGTCTCTCTGTGCAGTCCTCTGGCTGTTCTGGAACTCACTTTGTAGACCAGGCTGGCCATCTACCTCTGCCTCCCCAGTGCTGGGATGAACAGAGTGTGCCATCATGCCCGCCATTTTTTTTTAAATTACTGATTGTAGCCTCTTCCTGTTTCTAGGGTGCCCACATTTGACATGAAAGATTTCCATTTTCTATCATGATCTTCTGCTCTACTTTATTTCTCTGTTAATGTAGTGAGATTTCCAGGAAATCAGTAACTGTTGCATACCTGCCTAACAATCACTTGAGAACCAAGACACTTGTACATAGCACACACAGAAGTTGGGGAGTGTGTTGTACCCAGTTTGGAGGACAGAACTCTGAGGACACTTCTGGCCTCCCCACATGATCATCTGGGGCCCCTGTACCTTTTATTCCAGCCAATTCATTTCATTTACTTTTCTCTTAGGACAAGCTGCTGTCTCTTTGAAGAATTGCAGTAGGATTAGATCATTGAACTCCAAGAGTCTTATCCCCCTGATACTTGCTATATGGCCTTATCCAGTGACCATGTCTGGGCACAAAGGAATCAGCAGTACCTGAGCCAAACTAGGCAGACTGACCAAGAGTCCCCAGGTGTGACCTCCAGGACAAACACTGTGTAAAATGGGCAGAGATGACATCAGGTGGCTACAATCCTGTATCCTCTAGAGGATAGGATGCATGTTGCTATGGTGATGCCAAAATGAGTAAACCACTGGGGAACTGAAAGTTTCTTTGCTGGGAAAATTGAGACTTAGATACTGTATGGCACGTTCCCCCAGGTGCTTACCAAGGTTGGAAGGCTCTGTGATCCAGTGTTCTTTGGTACCCTGGGGCTGATGAGGGAAGCCACCTTCACCTCAAGCACATGGGCGAAGACACCACCATCACCAAGAATAACACTACACCAACAAAGGAGCCCTCCTTCCTTATCTGGCCACTGGCCAGAGGGATTAAGTGTGCCAGACCATACCCAAGACCAGATCCTGTGATTTTCCAGCATACACTGCTAAGATTCACCGTCAGTCACCTTTGATTTCTCACTCTACTTCACCACAGCGATCCTCAGGCAAGCTCAGAAACAGAGGCATTGAAATCCTTCAAAATTTGGTGAACATACTTGCCAGGAAGGCCTACCATACACTCCCTTGGCAACAGGCAGAATGTTCCCTTACCATACACATAGGAGATGCCAACAAGCTCAAATATGGCGATGATGACAAGGGCATAGGAGGCAGCGTAAGTGTCCACAAGCTGAAACATGTAGATTCCACCCTACCAGGAGAGAAACAGCTATCATCAAATAGGACCCCATGGCCAGGCTCCATTTTCCCTGGGGAGCAGCAGGTTCAGGGTCCTCCCTGCTCCATGGGGGAACCTACATCTGGACTAGGCATGTGAAGTGGCGACCTGGCAGGTTGACAGAGACACCCTCAATGACCTCTAAGATGATCAATAAAGCAAGCACAAAGGCTGACTTAATATCTTACTTTTTTCCAAGACAGGGGTCAACCTCCGAAGGAGGTATGAAAGCAGCCCCCTGGCTTCGTGAGCTGTCAATGGCCGTGCCTACCCACATAGATGTGCTTGGTTGACCCTGGGATGACCTTTAGCTATGGGCATGAGTTTAGTTCAAAATCACCTGAGCAGGAGCCTCACTGAGGAATTGTCCTGATTGCCTTAATTCACTTGGGAAGACCCACCCTAAATGCAGGTGGCACCCTCTGCAAGTGCCCAGATGTAAAAAACGTCACAGAGAAGGAACAGTATTGACCCTTTGTCAGCCTGGCTACTTGCCTGATTTCAGAAGGAGCCTTTCCAGGCCCCCAGGGTGAACCTGGCTCTCCAGGAACCCTCCAGGTCTTTAGCACCAGACTAAGACTGCTTGAGGCACCCAGCCTCATGGACCAAGCAACTACTGCATTCTCAGGGCCTCTGGTGTGAGACAGATATTATGGACTACTTTGACCAGGTGGCATAAGCTGGTTCCTACCAGTTCTGTTTCTCTAGAGAACCCTGACTAATATGCTGGGTTTTCTCCAACATCTCACATTCCCCTCTCTCTCTCTCTCTCTCTCTCTCTCTCTCTCTCTCTCTCTCTCTTTCTCTGTCTGCCTTGCTCTTCAAGTCTCCCTTCAACAGCTGAGGCTTGGAGAACATCTCATTCCTCCATCCCTTTATGTATTCAATAACTAAGGGCCAGAAGGTGGATTGTTCACCAGCAAGTACAATGTATACCCTAAATGTCACCATGCAATTCACCAACATGTTCAGGACTAGGAAAAATCTCAAGTGACATCAGTGTTTATATATAGTAATAAATATCTTGGAAATTTGACTGGCCAATAAATCTGGTCATTCCTGCTTTCTGTTTTCTTCAAGTAGGACACACCTGTCTTGTTGGCTCAAGAAGACTATATCTCAATTATGAAGATTCTAGGGGCCTTGCTAGGTGCCAAGATGACATATTTTCCTGTGGGATGAGAATCATTATTGAACTCATGCCATCTATGGAAATGGCAGTGATTTGGCTCTGGCTGTGAGCTCTGAGAAATGAGAATGTAAGGATAGACAGCCATCACGGGTCCTCCACCTGCTCCACATTGGCCTTATGGCTGCAGGCTCTCAGCTTGAGTGATGACAGCCAGCTGTCGCACCCCCCTCGCTGTGTCTGGCCATGCACAGAGGGCCCGCACCTGTGTGATCATTGGGAAGCCCATAATGAAAAAGCAGATACAGCAACCCAGGGTGAACACAGGCTTGTGTGTGCGCAGGTACTTGGGGAACTCGTCCGAGATGGAGGTCACGATGGTCTCAATGGTGGCAAACTGAAACAGTACCAGAAGAAAAGCATTTGAGTTCAACTGTCCCCCTCAAACCACCCGCCGAAGTCCTTTGTGTGTCACTAGAGAAAGCTGTGCTTGGGGTAGGTCTGGTTTTTATGGTGCCATTCCTTTAATGGGTCTAAATGACCTTACTGGTTGCCAACACACAAAGTCAGGAGAACTCAAGCAGTGTGTGAGCTTCAGAAGTTCTACCTCCAGACCCTAGAGAATGCACTCAACAATCATCCATCAGGACATTTTAGCTTCATTTTGTATTCATGAGATGTAAATTCCTCTCCTCTAGTTATCTGCCATTTGATCTCCTGCTTGAAGAAAAAGCCCGCTTTGCACCGACACTAAACTCTGAGCACCTGCCAGCATGATTTGTAGTAGGTTCAGCCTGGAAGCAATTTTCCTAAAATTGACTTCATATTATCATCCCTTCTGCTGCCCTACAGAATTCGCTTTGGCAAAATGATGCCAAGGAGGGGAGGATGCAGACTGAACTGGGCCCAGAGAACAAAAAGGGGAGTGGAGGAGAGAGGAAAGCTCCTTCACACCATCACTTGATTGCCAGAACTGTGAGGTTAAGTTGGGTGTGGTGGTACGCATGTGTAATTCGGGAGGCTGAGGGAAGAGGTTAGAGTTCAAGGCCACCCTGGGCTACATAGTAAGATCTTGTCTTAAAAACACACACGTAGAGTTCCTGTGACTCTAGACAGATGCCTCACCACCCTGACATTATTACCGAGAAGTCTTCAGTGTAACCCAGAAACCTGAGTCCTGCCTGCAGGCTGGACCTGGGGTCATGGAAAGTGTGGGGCAGGGATGGGAGGGGCAGGTACTCACCATAGTGTCAAGTCCAAGAGTGAGAAGCATCAGGAAAAAGATGATGGCCCAGAATGGAGAGAGAGGCAGCCTGGTTAAGGCTTCTGGGTAAACCACGAATGCAATGCCTGGCCCTAGAAAACACAAGAGAGATGGCGGCAGGCAGGCCCAATTCAAAGCCCTTCACCCAAGAGCCTACAGGCCTTCTCCCCACCAAGACCCTGAACCCGTCATAAATTCCTTCCACTGTCTGTCATTTGTGCTCATGTCTGCTAACTAGACCATGCTACCTCCCATGCAAATACAAAGAAACTACATTCTTTTATTTGAGCTGGAGTCAAAGGTAATTACTACCCTCTGATAGAATTGTTGATACGGAGCCCCGAGGGGTACCTGGCAGTATCTGGAAACAGTTTTGTTTCTCACAACTGGGATGAGATGAGATAATTTGAAGATGAGTTCTTTCAACTTGAGAGGATCGAAGGTCACCTAGGGACCAATCCTCTGGGCAGGTCTGTGATTAGAGAGTCTCTATGTTGGGCTGGCTAACTGTCATGGGTAGCACCATCCCTGAGCTTTGAGGTCCTAGGCTGAATAAGCAGGAGGAAGTGAGCTGAGCACAAATGTGTGTCTGTCTCTGCTTCCTGACTGCAGAGCCCATGTGGCCAAAGGCAGCAAGTACCTCTCCTCATGCTTCCCTGCCATGAGGACTACATCCCCGCAATTGTGAGCCAGACAAACGCTCCCTCCTTAAGTTGTTTTCATTAGGTATTATTTTGTCATAACAAGGAGAAAAGCAGCTCATACAGAAAACTACTGAAATTAGAAAGCAGAGCTCCTGGGCAATGGTTCCTAAGAGTACCACATGCTGTCGGGGATGGGTATGGGGAGCTGAGCTTGAGTCCTCTCAGCACACAGGTACCCAGCGTCCAGAAGAGGGTATCAGCCCCCCTGGGGCTGGGTTACAGGCAGTTGTAGGCTGCATGACACAGGTAATGGGACTGAACTCTGATTCTCTGAAAGAGCAGCAAGTGTTCTTCACTGCTGAGCCATTTCTCCAACCCGCATAATGGCACTTTGTAAAACTGGAATTTATTGGGTTGTTGGTTCCTAACATTGCATAAGGCCTCAGGGTATTTAAAATAAGATAGCCCTTGCCCTATACATTTATTGAACAGACTACAGAGCCGGCCTCCATAGGCTCATTATGTGAACCATAATAGTCTGTATTAAACTGCACTTGAAAGTATGTCTCAACACAGACCCAGAAGAGCCCTGAAATGGTTACCACCAGAGGTCTAAACTGTGGTGCCTGAACACCATTCTATCCTTCGGGCATTGCTGCTTTGGGGGAGGGGGGGTCGATAATTTAGACGGACACACCTCCCCTGAGAAGGGAGTGGTGGCTACAATCCATTAGCCTAATTGTGACAGTTTCTGACTGACAATCATAACCCAGTGGCCGGCCAGTGTGGATCAACAGCTGCCCTGCCTGTGAATAGCTGACACTGCTCAGCTATGCTGGAGACAAGCCAACCCCGCACATGAGACCTGCACACACCCTGCAGAGCCTCCTTGGGGTAAGGGGGGAAGTACACTTAGGAAGAACAGATAAGGATGTGTGTGGGCTACACCCATAAACTCCAACTTGCCTGCCCAAACATGAGCTGAACAAAGACAACGATAGACATGCTTAAGAGACAGGGGAAAGACCACGAGGCTTCAACCCTACCCAAAACAAAAAACAAAACAAACAAACAAAAAAAACTACAAGCAACTGAAGAGTACACCAACTTGTTGTCTACTACCAAGCGATCAGCCCTGGAAACACACATACAAGTAACATTATACAGACTGAGCAGGTTATATTTAGGGATATATATATATATATATATATATATATGCACATGCATGTACATATATGCATGCAACAGTAATTAACGAAAAGAGGCCATAGATTTGAAAGAAAGCAAAGAGGGGTATGTGGGAAGAAAGGGGAGGAGGGAATTATGTGATTGTAATCTCAAAAATGAAATAAATTAAAATATATAAAAATGTTTAAAAGAATATATGTGACTCATGGTCTCTCCGGGGAACGAGCCCCACTGCCCCCTTGTCTGAGTTGGACGTGATCTCCTTCCTGTAAAATAGATGGAGTGAATGACTACAGAAAAGGGAATTTCAGGGGACTATGCCAGAAATTTCTGCTGCTTTGCATGTGGAAGATATACAAATTTCTATCTGCGTGTTAATGGCACCTGTCCTCCCCCACTGCTCAGACAGAAGACAGCTCAGGGAAGCTAGTCTAAGCGGCCTGTGTGTCCCCAATTACATTTTTGCAGTTCATCCACTAATTCACAACAAGATAGGTTTAAAAAAAAAAAAACAGCAAAATGCCTCAGATATTCTAGAACATGGGGCGGAAACTATCAGCCTCAATGACTCTGCTGAAAAAAACAATGAGGTTACACAACAGCTAGGGGTGGCTGCATGCCTGAGGATATGGCCTTCTCATTTCCTGCCTCCCAGCTAGCTGGAGAATTCTCAACCAGGAAAAACTACTGCATGGTTCACTGATACAGAACGGACACCCCTGGGGGCGCCCAGTCTATACAGGGAGAGATAATGACACCCCTAGGATATGCTGGAACCTTAACTCTTTGAGGCTGTGTTGGCACATGTGGAAGCAGTGATTAATTATGCCCCGTGAACAGGAAGAGACTGGATCATCCCTCCCAAAAGCTGACTGACCTTCAAGAACTTGGCTCTCCTGTGTGCTTACTCTGAGAACCACAGGGAGCCAGCCACTTGAAGGATAGCTGCCAGACAAGCCTCCCACCTCTGGAGGGTTCATGGCCAGGCCTCTCTTCACCTGTTACAGTTCCCACACACTGAAGCCGATATGTCTGGTCGGAGTCTGACCTGAAGGATCAGCAACTCCACAATGAAGGGCCCCAGGGGCCACAAACTTGCAATACCCTAATCCTCTGTAGAACCAGGCAGAATGGAAATAGAGTTAATTTAAAAAAAAAAAATCTTAAATGCTCCCTCTGCAAATGCCGTCCTGGAAATATAAGTTAAATGTGATGAAATGAAAGCTCCTTACAAACTCAAGAGCACTATGCAAATGTTAGCATCATTTGGGTGCAGTGTAAACATTTATTCCACACTCCCACCCCCATACCATCCGACCTCTCTGCTCACTGGGGATAAAACTGCAGGTCTGCAGTGCTAACTAAGCAGAAAGCCTTGAGAACATACTTGACCTAACAATTAGGAAAGTGCTTCTTCGTAAGGACAAGGCTCCCTGACGTCCAGTCAGAGCTCATTAAGCACCAGCACTGTCATCTGCAGCAGACACCAGCACATTGGTTGAGCTGTGGGCTGCCTAATGAGTCCCCTACTCATCCCTAACAGGTGTAAGAGGCACAGCCCTGACCAACGGGGCTGCAGAAGGTTTAAGACAGAAAGGAAGACAAAAGAACAAAACAGAGGAGGAGAAGGAGGAAACAGGCCAAAAACAATCCCTGTCTTAACCCTCCACTGGAGCCCGTCTTGGTCACTCTGTCAAGACACCCGAGCACCACACTTCCATCCATCCAAGTTCCTGGCTTAGAGCAAATCAGGAGTTCGTGAGGCAGGCCAGGAAGCTGCCCTGAAATGGCAGGGTGACAATTGCCTTGTACCTTGGTCAGCCACATTCTCGATGTTGACTTTGCGTTCGTTGGCCATGAAGCCGATGACAGAGAAGATGACAAATCCAGCAAAGATGCTAGTGGCACTGTTGGTGCAGGTAACAATTAATGTGTCCCTGGAAGGAAGAGACCAGAGTTTGAGATGAGGTAAATTCAGTGAGTAGGGAGGGACAGAGAAGGACAAATGTCGGCCATGTGTGTCCATGTGCATGTGTGTCCATGTGCATGTGTGTCCACCTATGGACACATAGTCCTTGTACATGTACACATCCAAATAAAGAAGCAAGCAGCCCTGACAACAGATGCCCTTATGTCAATCCAAAATGCCCCAAAGGACTCAAATGCCACTTCCTAAACCAATATAATCTCTAACTGTATTCTAGATACTCACCCTTATTTCCAAAGATAAATGTGTAGCTCTCACCCCTCATGGAACACTCTTCTTCTTTCAACAGATAGAGACCATACTAAGAAAGCCACAGCTAGCCAAAACGCAGAGGACAACTGACTGTCGGGTGCCGGTCTCCAGTTCCCCAACTGATACATCTATATATACAACATAATCCCTTTACTCAAGATTCAGAGACCTTCACAGAAGGGGAAGAAAGATCGTCAGAGCCAGAGAACCCAGAGTTCTGCTGTGGCATAGTCTCTTCTAGCAACAAAAAGACACAAAGTGAAGGGAGGTAGGGAGAAGGTGGGCTTGAGAGGAGGCGGTGAATGTGATCAAATACATTGTGCAACAATCTCATAGAATTAATAAAAATATTACATGTTATATTATTATAATAGCCTCACCTAGGCCCTCTGTGGGGAAGCTCTAGTTCCTTATGCTTAGAATGAGGTCATAACTAATTCACAGTGGCCAAATGTTCTGGTCTCCCCAAAATTACTGTGATCAACCTCAATCCCCAATGTGGTCAGATCACAGGGTAGGGCCTTGGGAGAGTG
>CAJQZJ010033481.1:3441106-3461361 GCA_907164525.1 Lophiomys imhausi | reverse complement strand
GGCCTTGGAAGACTGATTTCATCCCATCAATCCCCAATGTGGTCAGAACACAGGGTAGAGCCTTGGAAGAGTGATTTCATCCCATCAATCCCCAATGTGGTCAGATCACAGGGTAGGGTCTTGGAAGACTGATTTCATCCCATCAATCCCCAATGTGGTCAGATCACAGGGTAGAGCCTTGGGAGAGTGATTTCATCCTATCAATCCCCAATGTGGTCAGAACACAGGGTAGGGCCTTGGAAGAGTGATTTCATCCCATCAATCCCCAGTGTGGTCAGATCACAGGGTAGAGCGTTGGAAGAGTGATTTCATCCCATCAATCCCCAATGTGGTCAGATCACAGGGTAGGGCCTTGGGAGAGTGATTTTATCCCATCAATCCCCAATGTGGTCAGATCACAGGGTAGGGCCTTGGAAGAGTGATTTCATCCCATGAATAGGACGATGCCTTCATGAAAGAGGCCCTGAGGTGTGTGCTGCCCTGATGCCCGCTGGTGTGCAGCAGCAAGGTACCAGCTGGAGCCCTGAGGGAGACTTCACCAGACACTGACTCTTCTATCACCCCAATCTTGGACCTCCCAATCTCTATAAATATGAGCAAAGAATTTCTACTATTTATAAATTACCCAGTGTAAAGTATTCTTGTAAAAACAGCCCACAATGACTTGATATCATGACAGGAGATAATCCAGCCATCGAAGTGGAAAAGGAGGTAATGGGATCTTGAAGTTTCTGAGTCCAGAACTCAGTATGAGGGATTAGAAGACAGTGAGACACTGAAGTGACATCAGTATTATGAGGGCAGCCTGAGGCTAGGGCTCACAGGGCTAAGAAGGGCAAGAGAAACAATAGGAAAACAATAGAGACGGCATCACTGCCTTCAGCCTAGAGCAGTGACTCTCAACCTGTGGGTCGCAACCTCTTTGGCAAACCTCTATCTCCAAAAATATTTGCATTACGATTAATAACTGTAGCAAAACTACAATTATAAAGTAGCAACTAACATAATTTTATGGTTGGGGGTCACCACAATGTGAGGAACTGTATTAAAGGGTCACAGCATTAGGAAGGTTGAGAACCGCTGTTCTAGAGCCTTCTGCTGGTGACATGGCCAGGGGTTCTCAGCCTGCCCTAGGCTCAAATGTGAGGTCACAGACAGATGGAACATTGGACCTGCATTGAAATCTTGGTCTTCTTCCTCCTCCACCTTTCCTTCCCCCAACTCCCATCCCCACTCTCTTTCTCTGTGGTAAGCACTTGCAATTTTGAGTGTATGGGAGTTTGCTATGGTAGCTCCTATGACCTAGTTACTCGCCCAAGCAAGGTCCTGTGGTCACTGTTACCTAGTCGCAAGCATGCCTGATGCACAACCTAAAATGACCGAGCAGTTCACTCTCCTTCCACTCTGACTGCAAAGGTGGCGATGACTTCACCTCTCCCTTTCAGGAGCTGTGTCCACAGAACAAGGTGACATCTGCAGCTCACTCAGCCTGGCACAGCGCCAGTGTGAAGAACCATCTTCCCTGCAAACCCCTGTGCTCTATAAAGAGCAAACTGAGTCAAGGGAGGACCATGGTGGAACAGAACTTGAATCAACTTTCTAGCTCTCAGCCTAGGTCCTTGCTGCCATGCCATGTAGCCTCACTTCTTGTGAGGCACACAGCAATGCTTTACCCTCTGATGGTCTTCAGAATGGCTAGCCTCAGCAGCTGTTGAGCAGTACAACCAAAACTGTTGAGATGCCTGAGTCTGGCACCTGTCCTTCAAGGACATTATGGGTTGAATTGTGTATCCTGATTATGGCATCTTGATCTTCAATGATGCTAGTAACTGATGTTGCTTATTGAGTACCTACTATGTGCTTGTGGCAGTAACAGCATGCATCGCCCCTTACCCACATGCACTATGTGCCCTAGAGATGAGAGAACAGAAATCCAGAAGGGCCACAATCCTGCCTGTACCTTGCATTTGTAGCACATGGCAGAGCTATCCTCAAATGCCCCCTAGCTCCAAGCTGTCCCTCTCTCTGCATCAGGCTCTCTATCCCATGAAACCCCTTGAAAAGTTATTTATCAAGTGATCAGTGACCCTGCTACACACATGACTATTCCATGACTTGGACTTCCACAGGACACAGCCAGCCATAGTGACCCTCCAGGACACACTGCATCCTGTGGGTAGCCACTGAGCTGCCCCCCACTCATGGCTCTGGTCAGTAGGGTCAGCTGAGATGAAGGAGTTAATGACCAGGCTTTGGCCAGTGGCTCCTCCTCAGTCTGGGGAGAATCTATAGCTCTGCCTTGGGTGTGTGCCAAGGCTTTGTTTTGCTCTGTTTGCTGGTCTGTGCCCTCTGGATCCCATGTCCAAATGTACCTGTAGCAGTTGTTGTGGAATTTGTTGTAAGAAGAAAGAGTGATAAGCCCTCCCCAGGCTGCAGACAGGGAGAAGAAAATCTGAGTGGCAGCATCCTTCCACACCTGGAAAGAAGTGGGAGAGTCAGGTCACTGAGGGAGTCCAGCCTCGGGTGACATGCTGGATGCCAAACCAGCCACCCAAGTAAGTCAGAGGTAATTGGGGACAAGAGAGCTGTGAAACACAAACGGAAGCTGTGCCTCTCTTTTGCCTGAGCCCAAAGCAGGAATTAGCATGGAGATTGTAACTCTGGGTAATCAAAGAAAGGGCTGGAATAATCCATGGACAGACTTTCTAAGAGAACAGGTGCTAGGTGCATGCGGGCTTTACTGGCCTCACATTTAACTCTACCTTTGCATTATTTTAAGTACATTAAAAGTTTTAGTACACATTTATTTATTTATTTGTGTGTGTGCATGTGCACGCGCGTGTGTGCATGCATTTTAGAGGACAAGTTTTGAGAGTCTGTTCTCTCTTTCTACCCTGTTGGTCCAGGTCCAGGTTTCACATCCCACCACATCACACCAGACAGAATAGGACAGCCCTCTCACAAAGCACTTATCCGCCCACCCAAAGAACAATCTATGACAACAAAATATAGTCATGGATACAAAATAAAAATCCATTTTCATTGCCAGTCCTATACGTTATGACAACTGCCACTCAAAACCTGAAATTCCACAGTCCCTACTCTTAGAAGAGTGGCAACAAAGTGGACGGACTCCCTGGGGCCACCTCCCTCCTGAGCTTGGTTCTAGATTCTTGCTAGCCACCCTCATAAAGTTCCAGGTCACTCAAGTCTCTTCACACTGTGTGTATATGTTATCTACAATGGACCTATCTTCATCAATTTCCAATTTCATCATGTATTGAAATTGTCCTTAATTTGGCTAGTGAGAAAGTTTAGTACTTAAAGCTACCTGCCACAACAACTGAGGACCAGGACCAACAGTGCAGAAAGAGAGAATAGACTCCTAAAACTTATCCTCTGACCCCCTCCCCACACACACACACACACACATACAGAAAAGGAGAGGGGGGGGAGAGAGAAATAAAAACAAATAAATGTGTAATAAAATGTTTAATGTACTTGAAATAATGCAAAGGTAGATTTCAAATGTGAGGCTCGTAAAGCCTGCATCCACCCCGCACCCATTCTTGTCTGCTCAGAAACAACACTCTGGTTGAAAATCAGTCCCATATCCAGCTACTACATCAGGGAGGTTCGGGTGAGGAAGACCACCATGTCACTTAGTCTCTGGCCAACTGTGTGAAAATAAATGACTATGTGGAACCCTGCAGTCTTTCCTCTCTGAAAGAGGAAGAATCCCTCTCTCTGCCTCTGGTCTCACACCTTGGCTACCTGGAATGCTGATGTGATGCTGGATGCACCAGCAGTTCTAGTATCTAGTCACTAAGGATGGTGTGGAGAAAAGACCAGACCCTTGATCCCTTGTGACATCACAGAGTTGAGCTGGCACTTGACTAGCTACCACAAGAGTGACAGCAACCATTATCTTGTTTATGCCACCATTATCTGGAAACTTTGTCGCATGTACACCCAAACTCGATGCTTGCCATGAGTTTTTAATGTACCCTTGGAAAAGCAGAGTTTTCACTAAGGTGAGGAAATTCAACTGCAGTTACATAATCACCCTTCTTAGGGAGGGTTGTGTGTGAGGGTGAATTTTTTAGAGTGTGATATACATACACCCAACACACAGGGAAAGTTCAAGTAGGTACTGGTCCCACGTCAATGTGAAGAAAGCATTCAAATGTGTCTGGGGCCTTTAAAATTGAAGACCTGCTTGTGCTCTGATTTTTCAGCCAGCAAAGCTCTGCTTCCAACATGCTATAATTAGTATGAGGTTACTCTGTCTACATTCAATGTTCTGACCTATGAACATCTGGATGAATAGTAGCATAACATTCCCTGAAAAAAAGCAAGCCTGAGACTACCACCAGTTTAGTGCCAGTGGGTCTGGATAGGGAGCAAGCCTGTGTCAACCACCAGTCCAGCACCAGGAAAGCAGGCGATAGGCTCCCAGGACAGGAAACAAGCCAGAGACTAGAATAACCTACCTTGCACCAAAGACCCCAGGCAGATGGGCCACTTGGGAGAGCTGGGCAAGGAGAGAGCCCAAGACAACCACCAGACTGGTGCCATGAGACCCAGACAGGGAGCTTGCCTGTGATGAACATAGGCCTGGTGCCATGCAGACCTGGGGGTCAGAGGACCTATCAAAGGACCCCTGTCTTCATTAGGATCTGCACCGGCAACTACAGCTGAAGAGCCACTACTTCAGAATCTGAAAGCCTTCAGCTGCCTGATCACCACCTTAGCATGCCAAGGTCTCCCTCCCAGACCTGAAGAGTAGGCATGGGGATCCCCAGGGGACAGGGAATGTTGGCCCCTTCTGTTCCACATCCAGGGGTGTCCCCATTCTGAGAGTGCCCCCCACACCGCTTCCAGGTCCACTATAAACAGAGTAATGAGCCCACCGTGGCATCCGTGAGTTTTTCCCACTTAGGTGTGATGAAGTACCAGATGCCGGCTCCAGCTCCAGGCAGGGTGACCCCTCGAATGAGGAGGATGACCAGCACGACATACGGGAACGTCGCTGTGAAGTACACCACCTGGAAGAGCAGAGGGATGGAGAGGCAGGTGAGCAGGCATCCCTGAGGACATCACTGAGGTGAGGTGACCTGCCGCCCAGGTGAGGTCTCCCCAAGCTCTGACAGCACTGGAGAGCCACGAAAGACACTGTGGCCAAGGTCAGAGGGAGAAGGAAACAGGATATTTGCCTTCCTTTCCGGTCAATCAAGCCTCATGGTGAAGAAAGCATCCAGCAGGGAGACCCAAGCCTTTGGGGTGAGGAAGCAGGGACCCAGGAGCCTGGGAGAAGTTGTCACCCTGCCCAGCTACCAAGTGATCAAGAGAAGCCACCAGTGAGGAAGGAGGATTTGTGCTACTGCTACTTTCCCCAAAAACCCTACCCCATCTCTGCTGGAGGACCCAACTTCCATCATTAGAGATAAATCCTTTTGGTTTATGTTTTCTATTCTGGCTTAGACAGACACCCCAGGTAAATGGCCTCACTAGGTAAAGATATTGTGATTATAAAATTAGACATGCTTCTGCTCAACTGGCATTCAGTTTCTGACACTGAAGTGTGACCTCAGCAGGCTCCTAAGGCCTCTGAACCTTAGCTGGCATACTTGAAATGTGGGTACAGAGTACTTGTCCTAAAGCAACACTGAGAATTACACAAGCTGCTTTGCAGAAGCAGGGACAGGGCCTGACCATAAGAACATCATTAAATACAGCTAAGTTCCACAGGCATCTGTGTAGAGGGCTTCTGGTAAACTGGCTGCTGTGACAGACACAGCTATACAGAGAGGGGATACATAACAGAGAGGACCCCGTATCTGAATAGAGGCTGAACAGTCACCCACAGGAGGCTCGTGGGACTCAAGGGAAGTATACAAGTCTCAGCCTGGGAGTGTCTTGAGGGTTCATGGAGATGTTGTTCAAGCTGGATCTTAGAGCAGAAAAGCAGTCTCAAAGTGTGAGGCAAAATAGGAAGGTGAAGGAGAGGAGAGGGTGGACAAGGCAGGAACACAAAAGTGATGCTCACTGCTAGGCTGGCACAAGGCAAAGGCCAAGGATGGAGAGAGAGTTAGCTAGAGGTGCTGGAGGAGGTCAGGTATGGCAGCTCCAAAGTGCAAACAGGTAGTTGTGGCTTCTGGAAGAGAGGGAGGGACAGAGTAAAGGAACATATGGAGGAAACGTTAACAGAACTTCAGGATGTATTGGATGAGAATAAGTTAGGGGTCCTTTCTTACCTGTCAATCTCAAGCCTCAGGGTGAATGAAGGGCTTGAGACTGAGACTTGGTAGATGGAGGAGGGGGAGAGAGAGTGAACTGTGCCAGCTCAGCTCCACAGTCACAAGGGCTGGAGTTCAAATCCTGACTCCTCTGCTTACGAGCTGGGTGACTTTGGGAAGTGGCTAGACCTCTCCAGATGTAAATGTCAACAGCTACAAGTAGTAACAGCTGCTTGCTCCTCACAGAGAGCTGGAGGGGCATGATGGGGCAATCAAATAGACCAGGAATAGGAGCCTGACTAGGACCACAAAAGTGAACTGCCAATCACTGAAACGCCCAGCTGCTCAAAGCCAAGCTCTGACTTTCTAGCTACAGACCCAAAAGGTGCTGGCCACCTCTCCCCTCCACTACTACGCTGACCATGGCACCTCTTCCCTGACCCACAGAACATTAGTCACTTCTCCCTTCTAGTCCCAGAAACGAGATAGTGAAACACTCAGACCCCTCCTACATCTCCAAACTTGCTTCTCCCCTCTCCTCTAAAGTCTGAGGGAAAAATGAAGTCTCTATGTACAGACACTCCAAATCCCAAGGACATCTGAGGAAAAAAAATCACTTCACCCCAGGCTGCCCAGAGACAAGGCTGGATGAGGAGCTGCTACAAAGCAGGGCATGGTCACAGCCAGGCTCATTTCTTTCCTCTACCAGGGAAAGAGCAACTGAGGACACCTGACCCGGGGCTGGAGACTACAGGAGGATCACAGAGGAGAAGAAATTCCATAGTCCACAGGGGCCTATAGAAGAGACCATCAAGCCCCACCTCCTCAAATGGCATCCTAGCCAACTGAGCCTGCTGTCCCCATGTGGCTGCTGTAACATGAGTCCTGCTTTGCAGAGAAAGCAGCTAAGACCCAGACTAAACATCTCACAGAGGATTAAATATCTCATTCATGGACTTCCAGCTTGAAACAAGATCTAAACCTGAAGCTATCCAAAGCCATTATTTCCGTTAATGTCATTCTGTCAGCTACCAAACCAGAAATGGGGGCTGGATGCTAACAGTAGGAAAGGAGGTGTCTAGGGTGCAAGACTTCAGGAGGTGCCACTTTGAAGGACCTACAAGAAACTATGAGTGTCTCCTTAATTCACACCTAAGCACTTTCACACCTGTTCACGGCCCCGTGTGTAGATGGCCTGGACCCTTTGTTCCTGGTGAACTGAGAGGGTGACATCTGGCTTACATCTCGGATGTGAACGAGGAGCATGAGGAGGCTTTCTACATGCTGCACATCTGGCTTACATCTCAGATGTGAACGAGGAACATGAGGAGGCTTTCTACATGCCGCACATCTGGCTTACACCTTGGATGTGAACGAGGAGCATGTGGAGGCTTTCTACATGCTGCATATCTGGCTTATATCTCGGATGTGAACGAGGAGCATCAGGAGGCTTTCTACATGCTGCACATCTGGCTTATATCTCGGATGTGAACGAGGAGCATGAGGAGGCTTTCTACATGCTGCACATCTGGCTTACACCTTGGATGTGAACGAGGAGCATGAGGAGGCTTTCTTGCTTGGGTCAGGTGGGCTTCAGCCTGCACCTGTTCCATACAGGCTGTCAGAAATAACTGTGAGCAGTAATGAATCATGCTTGGCAGGAGAGACAATGACTGGCTGGCCAGGCCCTTGCAGGCACCCTCCTCCTCACAGCAGGGACCCCACTCTGACAGCTAATTAGGTTACTTTTGCTGTGCTGCTTGGACTTTTCAGCAGAGTAACCCCAGGGGCCAGGCTGTCTGCCTGTGACCTTCAGACCCTTCAGGCTGCCTACTGATCACCTGTGGAGTTCTACCAGCTCAAAGGCCATGTCTCCAAAAGGCCATCTTTGTCCCCTCAGGTCCTGCACTAGAGGAACTGAGTTCACATCACAGAAAGATGTATCTCTGTTGGACAGGGCAATGCTTGTGGAATCTCCACTGTCAAGGAGCGGGTCACACATGAGCAACTCAAACCCCACATTCTCTCTGGCTCTCAAAAACTATCTTTGATGTATATCAGTACTGTGGTGAGCCACAAAACTGTGGTGAGCCGCAACCCTAAGATGGCGCCTGGCTTGATGCCAGAAAGCTCAAGCTTAGCTGTAAACAAGCCTTAGTTGGTAGCAGCTGCCTAGCCCGGTGTGCTTCCTCCTTTTGTGAGCCTATCTTGGATCACTAGGTGGCGTGATCTGATTGGGTTTGAGTAGGCATATAAGGGCTTGGGGGAGGAGAAGCAGGGAGACACAAGCAGAGACACAAGCGGAGACACAAGCAAGGGCATTCGGAAGACTGTTTTCAAGGGACCTGAATAAACTGCTGGAGAAGAGCTTTTGTGAGTTGCGTCATCCTTGCTGGTCAAGGGGGACGCGACACAGTACAACACAGGACAGGATAAGAGACTGCAGTTCATTATTTCTGGTAGCAGTCCTCATTTGGGAGCAGTGGGGAAGGGAAGCCTTCATTGATATTTGATTGGAAACCTTCCTCAGTGAAACAGGATTAGTGTGGCAGATGTCAAATGACAAGCTTACATGCTCCGGACTGCTTTAAACTTCCTATCTCCCAAAGCCTATGAAATCCAGTCCCAAAGATTAAATTCCAATCACTTGAAAAAGCTGGCTATAATGCCACTCCAAAAAAAAACACAGATGAACATCGCTTAAGAGAATCTTGGAGGCCAAGTGTGGTGGTGCACACTCCTAGGCAGCACTTAGGAGGTAGAGACAGGCAGATCTCTATGAGCTCAAGGCTCACCTGGTCTATATAGCAAATTCCAGGGCAGTCAGGACTACACAGTGATGTCCAGACTCAGAAAACAGAAAAAAAGAAAACTTACAGAATATTTATTTTGATACTGGATTTTGCAAATGAGCACAATAAGACCCCGATGAGCCCTGGGACTGTCCAAAGTCACAGTGATAAACAGAGCTGAGACAGACTAGGAGACCTGACATCCTGACACCGTGCAAATGGAGACTCGTGATTCCCAATTCCTTACAGGGAAAGAAAAAGAAATTCATGTAGATTCTAGACTTTGCAGTGAGCTAGACCCATGTTCAAAAGCCCCTGCTGCAGTTCACACGCTGTGTGACAGACAGTGGGCAGCCCAGCCTGTCTGTAAATGTGAATCAGTGCCCATGGCTGGTGCTGTGAAATGACATACCATGCAAATGGAACAACCAGCTGTGCCCCCACAGAGAGCTCTCCACAAGATGCCTACTATTCCTGCTTCCCAGTAAAGTCACTGTTTCTGAGATGCCAGTGGGGATGTGTCACTAGTTGGTCAGGTGTGTATAACAAAATGACAGGAACTAGCACTCATGAAGACCTGGCCACAGGCCAGGTATTTCACATAGATCCTTTTACCCCCTTGTGGAAATCCTACACAGTTACCATCCCCAGGTTAGTGGATTCAGGATTAGGAAACTGGTACCCAAGGTTGACTGGCTTGTCCATAGTTACACAGCTAGGAAGTGATTACAACCTCTCCACCAGGCCGTGGTCAAGCCACATCACCTCCATCTCTAGCCTGTGGGACTGTGGCTAAGCAGGTGCTTGTCTGGTTGTGTTAAGCATCCTTAGAAGATGGAGCTGCCATTCATCTCAGGTCCAAGTCATGGGAGGCAAGGACATCAGGAAGCCACAGGCCACCCTAGACATGGTTGTGTGGTCCCTTCAGCATTCTGCATCTCCCCATAGCCCCCACAGTGCTCAGCCTGAGCCAGTGGGGTCCTCAGGCCTCAATCCCAGCTCCCATTTTACAAATTGGAAGACTGATCATAGAGAATACATGAGCCCTGATAGCTAGCTCCTTCAGCAAGTGCTCAGACAGAACAATGTTGGAACTAGAGGGCTTTAAACACCTCCCAAACCAACATTTTTCACCTTCAAACTGAGAAAACAGAAATACTCTGAAATAGCTAAGATGAGAGAATTTGCTTTTTTATTTGTTGGAGGAAAAAAATAAAAGTTAAGAGTAAATCCAAATCTCTGCAAAGTTTCATGTCTCAAGTGGAGACAACCTTACAGAATAAACCATGGAAAGCCCCCAGGGGCTTGGAAGGCTATGGAAAGAAAGACCTTGTCTCAAAAAAGGCAAAAAAGGAGAGGGGAGGAATGGGGAGGAGAAAGAAGAGAGCTCAGATAAGGCCAAGTTCTTACTTTTCCTGATGTCTTAATTCCTTTTGCCAGCGAAGCATACACAATCACCCATGCCAGGAAGAGGCAGAAGGCCAAGGGCCACCTGATCTCACCCGGATATTCAATCCCCGCAGAAATCTTCAGCACAAAGTACCTAAGAATCAGACAGAGATCAGGGAAGGAAGAAGAGGAAAGGAAGGGAGGAAGGGAAAGAAGAAGGGAGGGAGGGATGGTGGAAGGGAGGGAGGGAGGGAGGGAGAGAAGGAGAGGAGAGAGGGAGGTAAGAGAGGAGAGAAGTGAAGATTTGCCAGCCTCCCATGAGAGCTTTAAACACACCCAACACCTCCCTCAGCCTTTGAACCCGGAACCTCATCAGACAGACTGGAGGGATTGGCAGGCCAGGTCTGGCCCACAGCTGTCTACATAGCCTTGCTGATCTCTCTAACTGAGCAGGGACCAGTGGATTGATTTTGTACAAGCCAGTTGCCACACAAAAACCACAAGAGGGGCTGGGGATGAGGTTCAAGTTGCTAGAGTGCTTGCCTAGCAGCACAAATCCCTAGGTTTGACCCTGCAATTTCAGCACTCAGGAGATGGAGGCAGGAGGATCAGGAATTTAAGGTAAACATCAGTTATATAGTAAGTTCAAGCCTAGCCCAGGCTACATGAGACCCTCTCTCAAAAACCAAAAATAAAAAAAAATAAATAAAAATGAAAGACACACAATAGATATTCTGAAGTGGGCTCTGGGGAGGTTGCTCAGTGGTTAGGAGTACAGACTTCACAATCCTGAGCTCAGGATTTCACAGCACAGCACCCATGGAGGAGCCCAGCAGCGCACAAACACACAAAACTCCAGCTCTGAAGGCTCTAATGTTCCCTCCTAGCCTCTACACAAGTGTCTATAGTCATATATGCACACACGTATACACACATATATGCATGCACAATCACAAATACACACATATACAAATAAAATAAGTCTTGTTAGAAGAAGAGGAAGAAGAAGAAGAAAAGGAAGAAAGTCTGAATTGTCAAGAATGATGGAATGATGTCAGGCTTTTCTGAGCCATTCCACTCTTCATGAGTGAGTATTTAGGCAGTATTGTACTTCTCAAGTTTAGAAAGTAGGAATGGCAGAAAGCAATGATGCAAAGTGTGCCTCTGTTCAAGGTGTTTCAGGCATGCTCCAGGCTGGCATTGGCTAACATGTGAAAGTACTCACTGTAGAGTTCTTGTCTGGTATACATGCAATCCTGGTTTTACTCCCTAGCACTGCATGAACAGGGCATGATGGTGCAGACCTGTAGTCACAGTACTTGGGGGAATGAGGCAGGAGGATTTAGAGTGCAAAGTCATCCTCAGTGGACAACACAGAGAGCTCAAGACTGGGCTACATGAGACTCCCACAGCACTGGCTCTTCTCACCTGAAAACAGAATAGATAGAACTGCACACCCGGTCTCCCTGAAGGCACCCCTTCAGTTTGCCTCAGCTCACCATTCTCATTCTCCATCTTCCTGTTATTCCACTCATTTATCGTCCAGCCTACACCAGAGTGCATATGATCTTAGGAGCTCAGCTTGACTGGCTGCTCCTTCCATGAGGTATCTACCCTGCCACCTTCCACAAACATTCAACAAGGACACTTCTCAGGGGAGGGCCTTCTAGAAATCCAGAACACTGTTTTCAGCATTCAACAACACACACAGAGAAAGGACGAAACTAAGCCAGGCATAGGCCCTCATGCCTGTGATCTCAGCCCCAGAAAGACATGAAGCAAGGGAATTGTTATGAGTTCAAAGTCAGTGTGGACTACATGGGAAGTCCAAGCCAGCCAGGGCTACAGTGGGAGCTCATTTCTGGAAAGAAGGGAAGGAAGAAAAAAAGGGAAGGAAGCAAAGAAGGGATTGGGGGAAGGAAGTAAGAAAAAAAGAAAGGAATGGAGGAAGGGGAGGGGGAAGAGAGGGAGGAAAGGAAGGAAGGAGACAGGGGAGAAGGAAAGAGGGATGGAGGGAGGAGAGGAGAGAGGGAGGGAGTCAGAGAGGGAGGCAGTGAGGCAGAGAGGGAGGTAAGAAAGACTGTCCCCTTATTTAAACAAAAAGTGAGCCTATTTTGTTATTTTTGACTTCTCTTCCCTAGAGGTAAAGTGTGGGTGGACAGAATGACCTGGCTGGCAGATGTCCACTTGGATCCCAAGGTCAAGGTTAAAACTTCTTTCTCATCAGCATGATGGATTGCCTGCGTAGTACTTGTTCTTACCTGTCATTTAGTCACCCCTGTTTCCAGGCCCACAGTGCACACCAAATGGCTTTTGGAAGCCTAGCCAGACACAGTCTCCCTCTCTGATCATTGGTATCCCCAAGGAGAGTACAGAGGGAGGTCACCTGCCCCTCCCACTTCACAGATCTGGTTTGCAAATCATCCTCTGGGCTTACTTGAAGTACTCTTCACTCCCGCTGACAAATGTCTTATTGGCCTGGCTGCTGAAGTTGACCAGTGTCAAGTTTGGATAGGCGGTCATGCAGAAAGTGGAGTTCTTGATCTGTATCTTGGGATGGTCACTGATAACACAGGAATCTGTTCAGGAGAGGCCGGAGTAGAAACAATGAGGTGTGTGTGGAGAACAGACAAGGGTCTCTCTTTCTCTCTCTCTCTCTCTCTCTCTCTCTCTCTCTCTCTCTCTCTCTCTCTGTGTGTGTGTGTGTGTGTGTGTGTGTGTGTGTGTGTGTGTGTGTGTCAACTTGAGGTCAAAAGCTAGAGCACTAAGCATTTGGGAGTAGTCAGGAAATATCAGGAGATCATATTTCTCACCCCACATCCTCCAGCCCCACAATACCTTGTACTAATGATGAAAACCGCTGAGTGTGGTGGTTTCCCCAGCTCTCAGAGGCAGAGGCAGGTGGATCTCTGTGAGTTCGAGGCCAGCTTGGTCTACAAAGTGAGTCCAGGACAGCCAGGGCTACACAGAGAAACCCTGTCTCGAAAAAACAAAAACAAAAAACCAACCAAACAAACAAAACTCACTTTTACATGGCACTAGAATCTTTAAAATAAGAAAATGGGGTGGGTGCCTTTAAACCCAGCACTCAGGAGACAGAGGCAGGAGGATCTCTGTGAGTTCAAAGCCAGCCTGGTCTACATAGTAAGTTCCAGGCCATCCAGGGTAATACAGTAAGATCCTGTCTCAATAATAATAATAATAATAATAATAATAATAATAAATTAATTAACTAGTTTTTAAGTAAAGAAATGGGCTTTTAAAAGGTCAATAACTCTACTGAAGTCTGATAGGTAATGAGAAAGAGATCAAAATTCAGACCGAGATCCTTAGGACACTACAGAAGACATGTGAATTCTAGAAATCAATTTAAGCAGAGGTGAACTGGTAAGACACAGCTCCTTTGGAGCCTGACTGAATCTATCTTGAAAAAAGATTCCATTTTACATTAAGTTTGACTCAGAGCTGACCTCCAGTTCCAGAACAACAACAAAATGTGCCTGACCTTGTATTCCAGGGGTGTTCCCTCCTCATCACCAGACAGCTCACTCTGAGAAAGCACCCAAAAAGTCTAAACAAACTTTCTGATGGTCAAGCTGGTTAGTCAGTAACAACGAGCCAATCAGAAATGGACAAGACTAGCTACCTAAATGTCATCCAATCATATAGTAAAGAACCTGCTTCTTTGTCTGAGTCTCTATATAAACTCTTTACTTTTGGGTCTGGGGGCTCTCAACTCGAACTGCTGTGTCAGTGAGGGTTGAGAGTCCAAGCTGGGAGCTTGAATAAACAACCCTCATGTATTTACATTGGAGTTGGCTCCTAGGTGGTCTTTGGGGTCTGGAGAACCGGACAGAACATTCCTTCTTAAGTGCTGTTGCTATGGAAGGCTTGCTAGCAATTGTTCCTTCTGGCCAGGGCAGGTACACCAGCTGGTAATCCCAGCATGTGTCAGATGGAGGCAGGAGGATCAAGGCCTCTGGAATACAGCTCAGGTGCTAGCTAGACTGCCAAGCATGAAGGAAACCCCCAATTTCAATTCCCAACACCACATAAAAACAGGTGTGGTGGCTCACATCTGGAATCCCAACACTAGGGAGGTGGATGCAAAGGAGTCAGAAGTTTAAGGTCATACTCGGCCGCACAGTAACCACCGCTGGGACATCTGTGTCAAACAAAGAACAATTTCTAAACCCCCTCTTTGAACCACCTAGTTACTACAGACAACACACAGTAGGTACTCTTAGAACATGTGCTGTGCTCTTCCCACCCTCACATGGGTTAGCAGACACGGGGACCACAACGTGTTCTAAGGAGCCTTCAACAAGACCTAACAGTATGCCTCAGTGGATTTGATCATCATAGGGCATACAATGATATCCAGAAACACTTAATTTTTGCACCTAGAAACTTGGCAATATTGACATCAAGGGCATAGAAACCAAGGATGCTACTGTTTACAGTGCACCAAGTCATTTCTCCCACAACAAAGAAATATCTGGTCCTAAATGTCAGTAGCACGGAGGCTAGGGAGGCCTGGAATAAGGAGAGAAAGTCAACTAAGCAAGTGTTGGTTAGCAGTGCCAGGCGCTACTCAAGAAGTCTTCCTTAGGCCCAGCAAGCTTAGGTTGTTTTATTTTCACTCTGGATGGGAAGAAGCTAGGATCTTTCTTACATCACCCACTCTGAGATGAATCCTGGGATCAGCTGGTACCCTGGGCTGCAGTCACTTGCCAAGGTCTCAAGTCCTGCCAAGGACAGGGCGCTCACTCTTTGGAATCCACACTCTGATTTACCAGACTCTGGAGTACACAGCAGGGCTCATGACTGCAGGTACCCAGAGAGTCCAGCATGGAGGCTCAAGGAGGAAGGCATAAGTGGGGAGTGACAGGAGTGGGGGACAGAGGGACCAGTCCTTTTCCAGATGTTCAGGCGCAGATGCAGAAAGTGAATCTGCATGCCACCCTCCCTTCTAAACTGTGGAGAATGCGTTAAAATTGTTCTAGACGCCGTCACAAAATGCACGTGGTGAAGACGCATTGTGCCCCAAGCCACGAGGGCAACTGTGGGAGTTCAGACTTCCACCAACCCTGAGAGCACCTCCAACTGCCGGGGATAGATGGACCTCATTCACAGGGCTATTGCAGGGATCAAGTTAAGTGAGATGAGGGGTTTAAAAATTCATATTCAGTAAATCCTAGCAGCAGCTCAATCTTCATCATTGCACCTGTCCGTAGAGTGGACGGCGCTCAGTATCACTTCTGGCCTGCTCAAATACCCGCTGCTCCTCCCCACTCCTAGGTATCTCTGAAGACTGAGTAAAGAGTCCAACACCAGGGCCCATCGATGTTGTTCAGTTGGTAGAGTGCTTGCCTAGCAGCACAAAGCCCTGGGTCTTCAGCACCACAGTAAGCCGTGTGAGGTGGCGCACACCTGTAACCCCAGCATTTGGCGGGCTGGGACAGGAAGTCTGCCAGGAGTGTGAGGTCAGCCTTATCTCAAACAACCAAGATTCAAATAACTGTCACAATCTCCTTCCCTAATGATTTGTTCCTCAGACTGGGATTTCTCTGTGTAGTGCTAAAAACTTTCCAGGTCTGTTAAATCTCGTACTGAGAATCCGTTTTCTAGTATTTGCCTAGTACTCGCCTTTTCAATATAATTTAAAAAAAAAAAAAAAAAACAGTTTCAGGAGGATTACAGACTGACAGCTATCAAATCTTTACTGGGGAAGAGTTCTCCTTCTCCAGCAGCAACCTGAACCAGGCGATTAAAGTTCCACTCAGAGATCCTCTGGCAGCAAATAACCACAGGACTTAATTCATGCTTTTCTTGCTAAGAGCGCTGGGCTCCCTGCTTGCTTCCCAGATTACCTTCGTAAAGGCTCCACCCAGAGGATCATCACCAGCCCAGCTCAGCCTCCTAAGGCCAGGTTCAAGCTGCCGAGCCACCAACAGTCTCAGCCTCCTACAGCGTCCCTTCTCACCACTAGGCGGCAGGAACGTGCTTCCCGGCGCTCCTCCCTTTCGCCAGAGAAGCGGTGACAGGCCATCTCGTCAGAGCTCCGCGGCCCAGCAACCCCGAACAAAGAACAGCGATAATGATCGCCTAAATTGGAAAGCTGTTGGAATGGGATTCTCTTTACTCGGGCAATTATTAATAAATGAAAGAACAGAAAAGACCGGGGAGAAAAGGGATCATTTAATTAAAGCTCTAATGAAAATTAAGCCATTCCAGAAATAGAAATGGTGCTTGTACTGTTCCCATTTGAGCTGACCCAGCTAAGGCCCTGTTTGAGCAAAACAGTGGCTGGACTCATTCCGCAGGGCAGGGACAAACCGTCCTCCATTGAGGATCCTTGAAGGGCTGAGTCAGCCTGAATAGCCTGTCCTACAAGCTCCACCTAGTGATGCAGGAAGCTGAGACGGGATTGCCGCCCCAACTACAGAGCAAAGCCTTGTCTTAATAAAAACGGGGAGGAGGGGAAAGAAGATGAAATGACTCGGCAAAATCTACCTCTATCTGTAGGCAGACCCAAGGCTGGTCTCAGGCTGGAATGGGCACAGCGCTGGCATCTGCATCGTGATTTAAGCAATCAGACAGCATGATCGCAGCATCACCGTCGGTCGCGGGGACAAACCACCCACTGTGTGTGAAGGTCACAATGTCAAGTCATTCATTCGTTCATTTCCTCCCCTGGGAGGATGCCGGGCTGGGTTTGAAAAGGAGGGGATTATGAGGTTGAGGGAGTGTGCCTGGGAGATCATTTGGAAAACAATGCTGGGTGGAGAGCAGGCAGAGGGTCCTAGGAAGCCTAGCTTGGTGTGTCTTGGAGAGGCCTGGGGAAAAGCTATTGTCTGAACTCCCAGCAGTTGGGCTAAGCAGAAGGGCTCTAAAGTCACTTGTGTCTCTGTAGGTCAGGCTACCGCCACCTTTTCTATATCGCCTCAAAACTCCAACAGGATGGCCATCCCTATCAAGGAGACCCTGCCCCCATGTATAGAACCCACCATGTGCTAATAATACAGAGGCTGAGAGAGGGTGAGGTGCCGAAAGAGAGCTGGGGGAAGACTGATTCTTTGTTTTATTTAACTAACAAAAAAAAAAAGAAAAATTAAAACTCTGGCTAAGAATGCTGCCGGCTCTGACACATCCATAGGCTCCTGGGAATAATCAGAGAAATACACCCGTTATCTGTGCTCTGAGCTCTGGCTGTTTTAATGGTGTGTAGCTTGTCAGTAGATGCCTAGCCATGCCAGGCCTCCATCCCTCTGCCTCTCAGGTTTGCTTCAAGTCACAGTGGAGAGAGACATGGAGCTAAACCAGGTGGGGAGCATGCCTGTCTCTTAAGGTATCATCCATGTATGTGCCTGGTCCAGACTAATACCCAGGTAGCTTTAAAAAGAATATACACACACATAAACTACAGAGTGAAAGAATTTCTGTGACAGAAAATAAAGCAAAGAGTGGCCCTGGACTGTTAGCATTCTTATCCTTGCATCCGTGTAGATATTGCTAATAAAGATAAAATCCCACTGTAGGCACACATGCTCTTCCGTTTAATATGACATGGTGAGGACTTTTTCATGCTTTCTTCATGAATATTTGTTTTTAATAATTATAGAGTACCTTATCCTATGGATGAGCCATAATTCATTTGAGCTATAGAATTAATGCACTAATTCTATGAATTTCCATCGCATACTAAGTTTCTACTATTTTCCAATACCGTGAATGTGGTTGCAATTAGCCATTTTGTGCAGTACTTACCTGCCTCTAATTTTCCCTTTGCACAGAGGCCTACATGTAGAATCATCACAATAAAAGCCTAACTATTGTGCACATAATCTTTCTTTTTTATCACAGAGAATATCAACCACAAACATGACTCAGGAAACACCTGAGATAATGTCACTTTGTAGGAACTTGACAGAATGGAACACATGGACCAAAGATTCTTTTTTTTTTTTTTTTTTTTGGTTTTTCGAGACAGGGTTTCTTTGTGTAGCCCTGGTTGTCCTGGACTCACTTTGTAGACCAGGCTGGCCTCGAACTCACAAAGATCTGCCTGCCTCTGCCTCCTAAGTGCTGGGATTAAAGGCGTGCGCCACCACCGCCCGGCTGGACCAAAGATTCTTTAAACACCCTGGACAGACAGAAAATCTGGGGTTACATGCCCCAAAGTCCAGACCTTGGTCTGCCTTGCAACTTACAGTGTAAATTTAAAAATCTACTTAACCATATGGGAAAAAAATAATAAGCATCTCACTTGCCACCTGTAATTCACAGGTTCTATTCAGGAGGTATGGAAATGCTGCTTATGACACAGACTGGGAAGCATTTATCACTGAGGTAGATCCATGCCCTTGAAGGGCATGCATACTTGGACTCCACTTCCCAAGTCAGACGAGACACCTAATTCAGAGCTTATGCTCAAGGTTTTTCACCAGTAAAATGGAAACAACAAAGGAGTGCCTATGTAGGCTAGCTGTCCAAATAACATTGGCAATTCAGTGAAAGAGCTTCTAAAAGAGATCAGTGTGCCATGAAGGCAGCTGTTTCTAGTATGTGGTAAGATGCTCACTGATAATAGTGGACTTTAATGGTAGAGAATTATTTCCGAATGACTCCCGCCTGGGGAACAGCTGATCACTGTGACCATGTGGTCCCTTAGGCAAGCTCTAGGAAGCATCCTTGGACCCTGAATCAAAGCAACAGCTTGACCCAGCACATAGTCTTGGAATGGGACTTCCTTTCCAGTCACAGTCTGGCGAGGACAAGCAGGTCTCTGGGATGGGGTGTGACCTGAAGCATTTCTCCATTCCAGACTGCAGTTCCTGGAAAGTGTGCTTGGTCTAAACTTGGCAGTTGTTTCCAAGAAAATATTCTGGCAGCTGATTGCTGGTTGTGATTCTGTGAAGAGCTACAAAGTGGGTCTTTTGAAGATCACAGATTTGTAGAGATAATGGCTGCATGGGGCAAAGAAGGTGGACCACTCCGTTCCAAAACTGAGTATGGTACACATTATCAAAATCTATTCTGGCGGCGGAGAAGGGTGTTACTCAATGGTGGCTCACATGTCTGGGTTCAGTCCCCAACAGCAAGAATAAGAAAAAGGAAGTGAGCAACTTCTGGCCTGATAGCTCCTACATTGGCTTGTACCCAAGCAAAGTACATTCTTTGTTTCTTGAGACCGGATCTCATGTAACACATGCTGGCCTCAATCTTGCTGTGCATTCAAGAATGACTTTGAATTTCCAGTCCTCCTGCCTCCACCTCCAGTGTGCTGGGATCATAGGCCTGTGCTACTACACCAAGCTTATTCCATGCTGGGGATCAAACTCGGGGCTCCATGCATGGTAGGGAAACACACTATCAACCAAGGTGCACCCTAAGTCCAGATCTGAGAAATGTTTGAAATACTGGTTCCTGGGGTCATGGCCACAGTCTGATCTTTAATTCATCAAGATTTTTCCTTAAGCAACATTGCTCACTCCCAAGTTATTCTGATGTGCAACTATCAGGTTTGGGTGCTGCTGTTCTACCCTGAGAAAATGATCAGTGGGGAAACAGCAGAAATGAATGAAGACAGAGTCCCACAGATACAGAGGGTCAGTTCTCCTTAGTCATACATCCAGAGAGTGGAATCTTGTACTTGGGAACCTGTGCAAGGTCCCACGCCCCATTCCTGAGCACTTCCAGTGTGTAGAGTTTGGACTGAAGGGAGGCATCCCTATTGTTCCTCTCTTGCTATTATTCAAAACTTCTCCAGGTGGAGTCTTGGTGTAGTGTGTGTGTGTGTGTGTGTGTGTGTGTGTGTGTGTGTGTGTGTGTG
>CAJQZJ010033481.1:3406332-3440706 GCA_907164525.1 Lophiomys imhausi | reverse complement strand
GGGGGGAGTAGGGAGGGGATTGTGATTGAGTTGTAACTTGAAGAAATAAAAAATAAATTATTTAAAAAAAAAAAAAGAAAGCAACAATTCCCTAAAATAAAAAAAAAAAAGCACTACAGTGTAAACTGTGTCCTTAGATATGGGACAATACCTTGGGGCTACAGGGATGTATGTTGATTTCAGTGAGAGATGTCCCTCACAGATTCATATATTTGAACATTTCGTCCCCAATTAGTGGTGCTATTTAGGGGGGTTTGGGAGGGCCTTGCTGGAAGAAGTTCATCACTGGGAGCAGGCTTAAGGGTTTATAGTCTTGCCCCATGTGATGGTGTGAATAAGAATGACCCCTATTGGTTCATATATTTGAACACTTAGTCATCAGGGAATGGCACTACTTGAGAAGGATTAAGAGGTGTGGCTTTGTTGGAGTAGGTGTACCCTTGTTGAAGTAACTGTGTCACTGGGATGGGATTCGAGGTTTCAAAAACCCACACAAGGCCAGTGTCTCTTTCTCTGCCTGCTGCCTTTTGTAGTTCCAAGATGTTGTCCCATATGTACGTACACAGTTTACACTTTAGTGCTTTTACATACACATGCATGTAACACACATGTACTACACCCAGCCTCCACATACAGAAATTCTGAATGAGACCAAAAGAGACAAGCAATAGCGATGCCTCCCTTCAATGCAAACTCTGCATGCCTACAGGATTTAGATGTAGGACTCTCAGCTACTGCTTCAGCACCATGTCTGACAGTGTGCCACCATGCTTCCCATCCTGATGAAAATGAACTAAAAACCTGAAACTGTAAGCAAGCCCCAATTAAATATTTTCTTTTATAAGAGTTGCCATGATCATGGTGTTTCTTCACAGCAATAGAACACTGACCGAGACACCCATTTCCAGTTTGTTGTCTGTTTCCTGATGTGACCTCTCAGCTTCCTACTCCTTTGGCCATACCAGATGACTGTTGCCTCACAATGGACTCCTGTTCTATGGAACCATAAGGTAAAATAAACTCATTCTTCCAAAAGAATGGAATTTTCACCTTTGGCAATGACATTTTATCATAGCAACAGAAAGTAACTAACACAGGAGAGAAGAACTCTTTTTATGCTGTTAATGCACCCACAGGGTCAAATAACATCAAAGTTTTGCAAAGTGAGGGCTCTGTAGGGGAAAGAACCAGTTTGGAAGGTGAATGTTAAAAACAAATCACAGAGATCATGTGCAGCTGCCTTCAGAAAGAACCCACCTTACATGGAAAATCATATTATCCTTGGAGAGACCACTTGATTACAGATACCCATTAAAATTACCATAGTTTCCCAAAGTGACTGACACTACTCCCTACATACACACACACACACACACACACTCTCTCTCTCTCTCTCTGTCACGGATCATTACACGTTCACAGCTTCTATCATTTCCCTTCTGTCTTTTCTCTAGGCAACATAAGGAGGTAGAGGATAGAATATAGTCATTATTTCTGTTTCCTGGGTCTCCTGGCATTCACTCCTTCCTTCCACCCAATAAGCTGAAAATGTATCGCCAGACTCCCGGATGCAGTGAATTTCACACACCCAGCACAATTGTCCTTTCTCCCCACAGCATGAAACCATCTCCCTGGCCTTCATACTACATACATTTCTAGCAGACTCTGGGGCAGAATCTGCACTCAGAGCTCAGGGATCACATGTGTGGAGTTCCTGGGGTCTAAGACTTGTTTGCTGCATTGTTTTGAGAAGTCTGCCAAGGAGGATCTTAGTGAAGAAGAAGAAAAAAAAAAGCAACCCAGAAAGGGCTCCTAATTACCCAGATCACAGAGCTAGAGGGACAAGCACTCAATGAAACAAGACAAGGTCCTAGATGGCTTGGTAAAAATGCAAACTTCCTAGCTTCACCCACTCTAATAAAGTAAGTATCCCAAGCAGGACTGTTAACCTGGATGTTTAACAAACACAGCAGCTCTGTAGGAGCAAACAAGACTTCCCCCGGCCCTAGGCCATGAGCTTCTTAAATGTTAGAATTAAGTATGTTTGGGTGCTTGACTTCGCCTCTGTGCCCCCACAGCCTCATACAGGGCCTGACCTGGATATTACGTGTTCACTGAGTAGCTGTTGGATAGGACAGCTAAAGCGTGTCCGAACTTACCTAGTAAAAGTTTGGTTTTGTCTTTGCATTCTGGTGTGTTCCATGGGTTGTTGCAGGAGCCCCAGGGCAGCACAGACACAAAGGAGGCAAACAGGTAGAAGAGTGTGTAGCAAATGATCACATTGTAGTATATGGCTATGAGGACAGAGATGATGAGCATGGCAATGCCACAGCCTGCAAAGGAAGTGCCTGGGTTGGTGTCGCCCCAGACCCCATGCACGACTCACACCCACACCGAGGTCTACATGGGTGGCTGCGTGCATGGAGTGGACTCTGGCTACCAGGGAAATAGAAACAATCTGCCAAGGATCCCACAAGGGCAGTAAATAATCAAGGGCAGGTGAGAGGGAGAGAGTAGGTCTCCCTCCCTGAGTCTGGAAGGTGGCAGGGAGGGCAGAGCCAGGAGGTAGGTGGGAGAACTGGACTCACCCTGCAGAGCTGGGATGGCCTTCCACACAGACACAGGACCCTGGCTGGCAAACTGGCCCAGTGACACCTCTAGGAAGAAGATAGGCAAGCCAGCCAGCGCTAGCATCATCAAGTAAGGGATGAGAAAAGCACCTTGGAAAGAAAGTGGGAAGGAAGAGTCAGAAGACATGGCAAGGCTCTGGCCCTAACCCTCTGGGCAGCTGCTGGGCTCCTTAAAAATGAACAGAAGAAACTTTTGATGTGCCAGCTCAACAGAAGGTACCCACAGGGCAGCTTAGGGCCTTCTTCCAAATTCATAAAGCTATACATGAGAATACAGTACTTGCCTCAATTTGCCACCAGACAGAATTGTATGCTAATGGTCTTGTGTTCTTTACAATGCTTAGGCTCCCACCCTTACTCCCAAATGAAGCCTTTCCATGGTTTCACAAATCCACGCCTTTCACTAGAGGAAGATTTGTTGGATTCCCATCAATATCCAGGCTCTCTAAGGACATGCACTCAGCTAAGCTGGATTTGGGAGCCTCCTGCACAATAATCCAAGGAAACCACAAACCCTTGCTCCAGCAGAGCTTATTCTGCTCTGCCTGCGGGCAACTGGATGCCCTCTCACCTCAGCCAAGTCCCTACCCACACCATCCCCCACAGGCAGCATCATTTTCACACACTTCTCAACCTCCTTCTCCTCTCAGAACTTAATGCTCAGAGGTCAGCCCTCCTTCTGAGGGAGAAGTCTTCCGATAGTCCCTTGAAAGCACCCTTCTCTTCAGAATGTTTGTGTAGCTAGCTGTCTTGTCTAGACTGTGAGCCCCAAGAAGCTTCTCTCCTTCAACTCTATTCCTCAGAGACCTGGGGAAGGCTTCAGTACCTGGAAGTCTCTGCTGCCTTGCAGGGTTCTGGGGAGTTCTTTCTCTGCAAGAATTCTCAGGCTTGGAGGGAATTACCAGGGAACACCCCGCTCTTGTGAGTCAAGGTCAGTTTGGGGACTAGAGGTTTCAGAGTCCAGAAAGCTTTGCTCAGCTGAGGAAACTACTTTCCTCCCCCTTCACCCCCACCCCGCCCCTGGCGGAAGGGGTCTGACAGAAGGGCATTTCCTGCCAGAGTCTCCGGCTAGGAAAATCCCAGCAGATGCCAGGAACTATTGGAGTGTGGGCTTGGGCACCTTCTCTACTCTCTCTGTATAGAAATTTCTTTCAAGTGTTCATCATGTGACCCTTCCGGTCCTAAGGAGGTAGAGCCAAGCTCCCCACTCTTGCTGCGGGCTGTGAGGTGCCTGAGCCGCACTGCGGACAAAGCCCCTTAAAGCCCTCAGGATCGGTTAATCCAGGGCGGGCACTTGTGCAGGCAAAAGCGCTCTGCTGGAATCCCTCCCCTCCCCGTCCTTGCAGCCCCAGGACCAGCAGCCCATCCTGTCCCCTGCACTCAGGCCTAGGGACTCCCTGCTGGGAAAAAATGGAAACCCAGCTGGGCTGCTATCCAGGGCACCCCTGTTTGCGAACACTTCTCAGTCTGTATTAATACTTGTCAATGTGTCTTATTCAGAACTGGAGTACGGGGTGGGGCGTGGAGGAGAGTTTCTTCTGTCTTACACTGTAACTGTCCCCTGCTACAGCAAGGGTTCCACTCCAGGTACCAAATAACTTCTGGACCGGACCTAAAAAAACGGGCCAGACAGGACTGGGCGAGGGGCGCGTTCCTTGCACCTTTGATCCAATAGAGATATGAATTCCTGAGAGGTCCTTGTCAGCTGCCTGTGGCGAGCAGTCGGATCCTCGCCCCGACCTCAGATGTCAAGCCAAGGGACCTGACAATATGGGGTCCCTTCCTGGTGGGTACATCCGAAATTCAGTGAGCTCTAATGCAGGCTCCTTGGCGTCCCCACTCTTCTTTCAAACACTGCATCTGTCACACACGTGAGGACACACGGAACGAGATTCATCTTTGCTAAATGATTTAACTAAAATCAAAATATCTCCTGTCTCTTCCCAAGAAAGGGGGTGTTGAGATGGGGTGCTCCTAAGAGACCTCTGAGTAGGTAAGTACATCCCCAAGCTCCCCACGGATCGCTTGCACCCTGTATTCTGCCAGGTCGTTCTTTCGCAGTCTCCAACTGAGGATTTCCCAGTTACAACCTTAAGCCAGACACAATTTGACCTTCAGGACGACAGGGCATCGGGCTCGAAAGGACATTTCCTGCAAGCTGGTACTCGCTTCCTGACTAAACGGCGGCGTTTAACTAGAGTTTCTACATTCCTGATTCCGTGTACGCTTGGCTGGAGACCCAGGCCCCAGTATGGGCCAGTAGAGATCCCTAGTGAGTGAGCCTGTGCCTCAGCTGAGCCCATCTCCACTCTGAAATCCAGCAGGTTTCATTCGCTCCTGCAGTCTATCCTGCAGAGGACCAGGCTTCCCCGAGCTTCCCTTCCAACTTCTGCCTAGGGTCCTCAAATGCACCCCCAACCCTCCAGTGCCCGCCCCCTCCGCAGGCGGAAAGAGCTGAAAAGCCGTACCTCCCCCGTTCTGGAAGGCCAGGTAGGGAAACCTCCAAACATTGCCCAGCCCCACTGCGTACCCCACCATGGACAGGATGAAGTCCAGCTTGCTGGACCAGTTCCCTCGGGCCTTATTCTCATCCCCTTGCTCGTCCTCCTGAGGGCGGAAAAGCACATTGTCGGATAGCAGGCCCAGGTAGGTACTCAGCAGGCCCCATTCAGCCCTCCCCATCACAGCTGAGGATCCTTCCCCCGGCAAGCAGATCCCCAATTTCCAACAGAGGATGCATCGGCAAGCAAGATCCCAAATCTGAAGAAAGGATGCATCTACGAGCAGAGCCCTCACCCCTCACCCCTGCACTGAGTCTTTCAGCAAGCAGCCCCCCAAATTTCATTCTAAAGATCCACTGTTTTCAGACCTCTGATCCTGTTTCCCAAATCCTACAGTCAGAGCACACCAGCAAGCAGCCTTCCCCAAGCACATCAGTCCCTTCATACCCAATCTCTCACCAGAAGGACATTTTGCAAGCATATACACCCCAAATCATGCCTGGAGTTCCCAGCAAGCAGGTTCCTAACCAGTTCCTCCCCCACCCCACAAAACACCCTCACTGCATACCCCTCCTCAGCCCTTTCTTCAAAATGTGTGCCAGAAAAAAGATCTGTAAAGCTTAAAGCCAGCCAGAGCTCCTGCCTCACGTTCTCTGCCAAAGCTTGCAGGCAAAACCTGTCCAGTCAGCTAATTTTAAAAGGTGCATCTTTCAACCCTGGAGCCAGGGAAATGGGCACAGTGGAGAATCCAAGAGAAAAAATAGACACAATTGATGTGGTAAGAGACAGGGTAGCCAAAACCATGACTTTTGATCTAGATATTGCTACTAAACAGAGACAAGTCCCTGTACCCTACGTGCTGTCTTGGGCTCAGCCTGTGCACCACATCTAGACAATTCGGGCCTCTGAATGTCTGTCTCAGACTAGATTACATAGTCTGTGAATCTCTGGGCTCATTTCTTCAAGCTCACATGGACTTGATTGGAGAAAGCCTCAGCAAAATGAATGGGGAGTCACCCTATATGGACTCTGAAAGTGTTCCTCACACCCAGACATTGGGGTATCCTGCTTCCCAGTCACCCTTCACCTAGCAAGTGACAACTTGCAATGCCTCACAAGGTTCTCCAGGTCATGGAGGATAGAGAAGCAATGGTCAAGAGAGAAAATGGTCTAGGGGCAGGAGAAGAAGGGTCGAGAGAATGTCAGAAGGGGCTAACCCATTGGTGCTCTCAAGTCTGGTTCTTTAAAATCCCATTGCTATTCACCCCGCGCATACTATCTCCACCTCTAGCCACACCCTCCAGCACAGCTGACAGGGTAAGGAAGTTCCAGCTGGTTTTGTCGCAATGCAGAGGTTAAGGAAGGCACAAGAAACATATTTTCTACTCCACTGGTGGGTAGATACTGTTAAAAGCACCTAATATATGCAGAACAGTGTTCTAGAAAGAAATTCCCAAAACAAAGAAACATGTAAATAAATGTATGGTTATTTCTAGTTTCCCTGATGGCTGCTGGGTGGCTGAGTTTCTATTATGTAAGTTCTAGGGTGGGGGTCAGGCTACAGATGGTTAGGGACAGAAAGTTCTGTAAACCCTACATTGCATGTAGTGATAATCTGGTCCACTCTCAGCCTGAGATCTGGCCACACACCTAGCCCATGAGTCCAGGCTTGAAGGGGAGCTAGAAGAAAGGCAGGTCATGGAAAGGGAAGAACTGGAGTCCCTGAAACAGTGTGTGGGGGGGGGAGAAGAAATCAGAGAAAGAAGTCACTGGGGGTGAAATGGAAACAAAAGCCTGGAAGGAGGGAAGATTGCCTTTAGTCTCTGGTTCGGAGATTGGGGTTCACTCTGTGAGTTTTTTCCTATCTCTGGTTAAGGGGCGAATACAGGAGCTATCCTAATGGGAAGGGCTTGAACTGCACCTTATACAATTGAGAGAGCCTATGTTGGGGGTAAAAAACATACTGAGGTTTGGAAGGGCCCAAGTTAAGAGACCCTGTCAGCAGCCCCCCATTAAATGAGTTCACGGGTAGTAAGGTTGGCTCACAGGGGAAAGCCCTCAGAACGAGTCCCCCTTCCATACCACCCAAGGCTTTTCTCTGTTCTACTTTTTAAATTGGAGCTTTTATTTTTGAAGAAATAGACCCAGACGTTGATAGGAGATGCAGAATCTATCTGCTTTTGTTTAACGGATCTGCACCGGTTCTACCGCTGAGGCTAGGAAGGGCAAGTGCAAACCTTGCTGGCACTACCGCTGCACACACTTAACTGAGGACCTGACCCCCCGCCCCCAGCAGTGCGAGCTTCCGAAGCCCCAAAGCTGCCTCCAGCGTCCACCACCTGGCATTGCCAACCCGTTTCCCCATCAGCATACGTGCACCCGCCAGGGCCCAGCTCCGTTCTCGCGGTTGGAGAGCGGCAGGCAGCGCGGTCGTTTGCGACCTGCTTACCGGTATGGCAGTGGTGGCCACGCTGCCCGGGAGCACCGACGCGATGCCATCGGTACCCAACACCACCGTACTCTGGCTCATGTTCACCCAGCCCACAGCTGGGGTATTGTTGTGCTCCAGCGTGCCCTTGCCCACACTCACGTTCGCGTCCTCCTCCGGGCCACGCAGAGATGGAATCTTGCAGTGCAGAGCGTTGCCGGCCCCAGCGGCCCCGGAAGGGGGATTGGTCTGTGCGCTGTGCTCTTCGCTTACGTCCCTCGCCTGTGCCCGGGGGCTGCTGAGTTTACAAAACCCTACTCCCGGGTGCTGGGCCTCGCAGGCTCTCCCATCCTCAGACTGGAAAGTTTGGGCGCCGATGGAAGCCGACCGGGACACACGTGGTGGCTGGGTGGCAGCCGCGGGGACCGCGACAGGCAGGTCCTGCTCAGGGCTGGTCCTAGGTGCGTGAGGGCTATCCCGGTGGCCTGGCACCGCTGCCTCCAGGCTGTTGGCTGGTTTTTTATTCATTTCCTTCGGAGCACTGAAATCCTGCAAATAAAACGTCAAGTTCGTGCAAAACAAAACAAACGAACAAAAAAGTCACGGCAGCGTTAAAAATAAAATAAATGCATCTGCATACACCGATGTACGATTTCCAGGTCCAGACACAAAATAGACAGGGAAACAAACGGAATCGGTGTTTCTCAACTCGCCAGTCCCGCCTGAAACCCTGGGACATGAAGAAGCTAATATTTTCTTCCCGGTGCAGGATGAACTGAGAAGCATGACTAGTTTTGGCAGGGGCAGAGGCGGGCAGTCTAGAAATAACCTACATCCAGGAGCTCCCTGCCCTCCGTGGATTTCAAATCAAGCTGTGGGTACCACATCCCCTTCACCATTGTGGAAAGATTCTTTAATTTTCCGCCCCATTTCCTTTGTCATTCAACAATGCACATTGCCCTTTTTTTTTCCCCCTTTTTCCCATAGACAAGCTGTGATCATAAAACCGATGCTGTGGCGTAAGCCAGGGCTGGAAGCCACATGGGTAGATGCAAACACCAGCTCTCCAAACCTACCTTGGTCGCCCAAGTAGCAAAGACAAGGATAAAGGATTTTTATCAAAATATTACCACCAACAAACAACCCGCCACTGAAACAATAAATCAGATAGGACACACAAACTAGTAAATGGTTTTGACCCTTAGACACTCCACACTTGACTCCAGACTCCTACAATGTATATGCATCTTTCCAAGTTCTTTTTTTTATTATTTTGCTGTCCATTCCCGGAAATCTGATATCCTTCCCCTCCCTACTCTTGACTGAGGACCAAAACTCACCAACAATTTCCATTAGCTTTGTCCCTATTGAATTTTAAGCGGAAAGATTCGCCAGCAGTGGGTTTCCCTTTGACTTCCTCAGAGTTTCATGTTAGTATAAATAGTTATTTCACTGTAAAATTAGTCAATTAACTTCTCCTCAACCGAAAGCCGCTGCTCTAACCCGCTTCACAAACGCACAGACTGAGTTTAAGTGTACCAAGCCCAATACCTGGACTCCAGTTGACATTTTTAATGGCACTGAGGACCCAGAGCGACTTATCTTGACTTTCAGCACCACGGACAGTATCTGGGATCAGGTTTCGGAGTCGCGTGGACTATGGAAACTTCTTTTTGCCCTTAGGCAAAAGCTCCCCAGTACGAATACCCGGACTTAAGCCTTTAAAAATAATTCTCGGCTTCTCACCATTGCACAGATATTTTTACAAAGAAATATCCCAAACGAACCTGACATTCTTATCCCCACACCCACCTTTCCTCTTAAGAGAATAAAAGTAAGCTCTCACCATGTCTGATGCGGACAACAGATTGAGCCGTAGAGTAAAACCCAATACAGGTCCAGGTTTGGCCCTGGAACAAGAGACGCTTTCTATATCTCCCCGGGAAAGGCCAGGTTTGCGTCAGTGGGAAGCAAGGTGCCCTTCGTTTGACATCTTCCTGATAATACACGTTTGATAAATCATTACCCCTTTGGATTCGGATTTTAAAGGGACAACAGCCTGGAGTACGCTGTCCTGCTGTCACTCGGGCTGGAGGGGGGTGCGTGTTTGGCGTGACTCATGTGGATCTGATTACTAAACCAAAGCCGGTGGGAGGGACCAAGAAAAGTTTGCCACCTCCTAATTAAAGGAAACATGAGAGACACGTCCCAATGAGCCCAAGACTCCAAAGCGAGGCAGTCGCCAATCAAACGGATTGGACTATATAGTGAGGGAGGGGTTCAAATCAGTCTGCTTCTCCCATCAAATTTGCTTTCACTCGCTCTCCCTGAATCTGTTAGATTCCAAAATATCACTCCCTCAAATAATGGCGGGTCTGTCTCGGGTATCCAGCCAGATCTGCAGTGCCTGATCCAGGCTAGGGTCCTTCACTTGGTGAGGGTGTACCTGCGTGTAATCTAGATCCCTATGCCCCAACTTTTCCAGAAAGCCAGCCTAGAAAAGACTCTGGGTTTTTGTTTAAACAATAAAGCTGGTCTTCGCATACCTGTTTTGTCTCTTCTAATCCTGGATACAACTGCTGCCTCTCATATTTTTTTAGGCTCCTCTGGAAATTTTTTTAATTTTATTTTTAACATTGACTTAGTCCTCCAGCCACTTACAAACCCATCCTTTCTCCATATTCCTTTAAATAAAAATCCTTTAAAATAGGCCTGAATGGAGAATGCAGTTTTACCCAAATACTAGTATCCCCAACAACCCGGGGCAGGGCTGGCCCTCTGGGAAACCACAAGAAAAACGGTCAACCCTAAGACGGGCTTGAGTAACCATGGTTATGTAAAGGCGGACTATGGACTTTGCCTAGGCTCCTAGGCAACAGCTACAATCACAAAAGGGGAGAGCCCTTTGCAAAGATGTCGTTTGGAGACTAGAAGGGGATTTGCAGCAATATGCCTTCCCTCTCTCTGGTCTTCACAGCCTAGCTAGGGAACTACAGCCTCCGGAACGGATCCTGTAGCTTGGAAATCGCTGCACGCAGCGGGGGCCCCCTGCCTCCGGGTCCGCCGCCGTTGCACTCGACTGGGTCTCCCTGCGGAGCCAGGACAAAGCCACGGCAGCCTAGGGCACAGGCTGTGGTAGCAGATTGCCATGGGAGCCAGGGGCATTGCTGATCCAGCTCGGGTCTCATTCCTAACCCTTCCAAGATTGCAAACGTGGGAGATGTCTCTGTGAGCCTAGCTCTCCCAGGACAGCCACCTGGATTTAGAATCTGCACTATTTGGGGGTTGGGGGGGGTAGCAGGAGATGCGGTGGGTAGGTAGCCGGAGGAGCACTGTCCTTCCAGTGTCTTTGGGTTCCAGGTAGCCTTTTATTGACGTTTACTGAGCTCTCACAGCCATCTGCGAGGTTTCCACGAAATTACCGCATTTAAATTTGCCAACAGCCTTTCAGAAATTATTCCAATGTTAACGCTGCGAAAGCTAAGGTCAGAAGGTCTGTTTTGAATCCCAAAGAAGTTACTAATTCCCCTACAGCCGTCCCCTGCACCAGCCACCCACTCTGGGCAACCGAAAAAAATGGGTAAAGTTTTAAGAGGAGGAATAAGGGGCTAAGTGGGATCTTGGGATACTCCGGCTGAAGAAAGCGCTGGAAGTAGGCAGGGATGGTATCCCCAAGTCGAGGACAGCCTGGGCCTCAGTAGAGTCGTGACACCTGCCCCTAATTAGATTCAGGTCTGACGCTGCTGCAGTCCCTGAGCGACCTGGACAGCAAATAGTCACGACTTCAAAGCTTCCGGCCAGTCTCCAAATTTTCATTCGAGCATCCCCTGCCAAACACTTGACGTGGAAGTTGGTGGGGCGTGCAAATGAACCTGGCCAGTACAGGGGACTGAGCTGAGGTGGCCGAGTCGTGCGGGACTTCTCCCCCACGCAACACTCCCACACCCCACTTCGTTGCTGAGCATGAGTGATGCCCGGCGCCCCCGCTCAGTATCCAGACTTGCCACGTCGCCTAGCATTTGGGTTAGCAAGGGACTAATCGGGGCCCTGCAGAGGCCGGTGACGCGCAGGAGCCGCTAATGCTCCACAAAAGCCTCCTCCTCCTCCTCCTCCAGCCGCAAGATTCCAGAAAGGAGGGGCTGCAGATAGAGTGGAGGGAGGGCTCAGGGACCAGACATGGAGAGGAGTCGCTCAGACAGGACAGAGACTAGGCAAAAGAGCGACGTCCCACCCACTACCCCGCCCCCAGCGAAGCAGGGGCCTGGACCTAGGGCGCATCATCTGAAGTCAGTTGTGTGTCAGCACCTGCAAGGTTCAAAGGATGCGACTGCAGAATTAAATAAAATCAATCAATTAATTAATTAAAAAGCAGAACTGGACTGAGTGAAAAGTCTGTCACCTACCCCACGGAAGCCTCCACCCCCTGCCTCTTTTGCCGCCTGTTCAGAGTGATAATCTGGGCCGGGGCGCACTGCAGCCAAGGAGGCTGTAAATCCGCATCCATCAGTGCGCAGCCATTCGGTCGGAATTAGCCAGTTGCTATGGCCTTAATTACTTTGTCAAAGATGAAAAATAGTAATTGATTTTGTCCTCTGTCACTTGCCCCTCTCCCCTTCTTCCTTGCAGATAAGCAAATAAATAGCTATTTGCGAAGGCCCGTGTCCACCACCCGGCTGGGGCAGCCTAGTGGAAAAAGAACTGTCTGGTTATATAGCACTGAGGCTGGTGTTTGTGCCAAGACTCGAAAGGCAGAGGGAGCTCGGATCGAGAGCACCCAGAGAATAGCCATACTAAGCCAAGTCGCTGCCCTCCTTCTCCCCAGAAGGAAGAAAGGAGGGGAAGGAAAGGGTGTTTTACAGCAAGCTCTGCTATTCACCCGGTGCTAGTGGCGTCAGCCTTCTCTGGTCCTCAGGATCTGGTGCAAGGAAGAATCCGCAGCATGATTCATCAGAAAGGCCAGGGAACTTGCCTAGGGTCTTCAGGCATGGCTGGGGATCCAGGGGGAATCTGTGTGGATTCCAGCCTACCCCCATTTCACACAGAAGAAATGAAATGTGGTGTGAACTGTGTATCTTTGTTTGGTTGATATTTACATGGGTGTGTCAACATTTACAGCCTCTTACGATGATGGGTGTGAGGGGACCATGTGATTTTCAGGTGATATTGCTTGACCGGCAAGAAGCCATGCAGTATTTTTTTCGCCTGGGTACTGTTGCCTTTTGTTGCTGCAGTGTTGTGCTAAGAATCTGAGTTCTGCAGACAGACAGCATTACCTCCTGGTTCGGTGACCTTGAAGGGTATTGTCCATTTATTAAATGGAGACTAACCAAGGGTGGGGAGGAGCTTGAGGATAAATGAGAATGTGCACAAGAAGTGACTGGGTTGAAGCTGGCTACCTGGTATGCTGAGGATTGGCTATTGTTATTATTCTCTCCGCATGGATGTTATGCTTGAAGACTCATGGGTTTAGTAAAAAGAGCAGATCTCTACGTCTGGTTCAGAAACTACAATATGGGTAGAAAGATACAAAGATCAGAAAACTTTCCAAAAAGATAGCTACTGTGAACCCATTTTCCCTTGGCCAGTAAAAAAAAAAATAAATAAATAAGTGTTTAATTTTATTTATTTTTATTTTTATTTTTTGGTTTTTTGAGACAGGGTTTCTCTGTATAACAGCTCTGGCTGTCCTGACTCACTTTGTAGATCAGGCTGGCCTCGAACTCACAGAGATCCACCTGCCTCTGCCTCCCAAGTGCTGGGATTAAAGACGTGCGCCACCACCGCCCGGCTACTTTTATTTTTTAGAAGATGTGCCCAGACACTGAGGCTGCTATAAGTGTATACAGAAACACTTTTGTTTCTAATAAGGTAAAATGCAGTGCACACACCTCAAAAGCTTACAGCTTAGTGCTCAGCCTCACAGTCCACTTCTCATTTAGATTCTTGGTGTCAAGGGACACAGGCAGCTCAAAGCAAGTCTCCTTCTCTAGGCCACCCAGGGAAGAGTCCACACTGAGGACTGTGCACCGACTGCAGGTCCCAGATCCAGAGACTCCTGCAGGACGCTTGCTCCCAAGTCTGCAATAAAGAGGAGTCCCACATCACTGCAGCAGCGTGCGGCCCAGTAGGTGCTGGCCACAGAAGCAGGGAAGCTTAGAACAAACTGTAAAGGACCTTCAAGGACATCTGAAGTCCCTCACCCTACTTCCCCAGTGTTTAAAAAAAAAAAAAATCCTCAAGAGTCACTTGTAACAATAGAAACAAAGTTAATTAGCATCATCCTTTGAAAACTCCACCATCCTTTAAGCCAGCAGCACCAGGCTTAGCAATATAGTACAATGCAGTTAAAATTTTTTTATTATGTCACAATTGACAGAATGAAAGACTAAGGGAGAGGGAATTAAAAATATATGCACGTTAGATCATTAGTATGCAATGTTTTGAAGCTGTTAAAAACGGATTAGAGTCAGATGGCTACTGGAGATTTTCATAAAATCTTGAGATAGGCCACATATGTAGAGTGTGTATAAAATGATTCTGTTTGGGGGAATTAGGGACATAGCTGAGTTCACAGACTACTTGCTCACCATGCCCAAAGACTGGAGTTCGATTCCTTGCACTGAACAAAGCCTGGAAATGGTGGTGCACACACGTGATGTCAGCATTTGGGAAGGGGAGAAAGCAGAATCAGAAATTTGAGGTCTTGTTTAGCTATTTAGTGAGTTTGAGGCTTGCCTGAGATAGATGTGACTCTGTCTCAAAATAAACAAATAAACATTGTTGTGTAAAACGTAAATGAAAGTTAAGGTATTAGCCTGAGATAGATGTGACTCTGTCTCAAAATAAACAAATAAACGTTGTTGTGTAAAACATAAATGAAAGGTTAAGGTATTATGTGTGTGCACAGAGTGCAGCCTGATGTGAAAGCAGACATATTAGGAGGCAATTAGGAATTACACTTACGGGTTAATGCTATGAACACTGCTGTGATTGGAGTAGAGGGGACCATAAAGGACGGCCAAGTAAAAAAAGAAGAAGGATAGAAAGGCTGAACTCTAAAGTCTAACTGTACAATAATACTTATATGTAAGTTTATGCCAAAATGCTGTATATTCATTTTTAAAGAGAATAAATTCCGTGGTAGAATCTATTGCCCTAATTAACAAGAACAGTCACCCAGCAGAGCAGGCCTCTTACCCACACGTACTCAGTATTCAGTCACCCCTTTCTCTGAAGAGCAGAGCTCAGAACAAGGGAAGTTGGGTAATTACAGATACCAAGTACCAGTTAATTAGTCCTCTTTTTTCTTTTTTTCCAGAAGCAAGATCTAATGCTCAGGCTGGCCTTGAGCCCACTACAGGGCCTACAATGACCTTGAGCTTCTGATCTTCCTGCCTCTACAAGTGAGTGCTGAAACAGCAGGTGTGCCCATGGCAGCCTATTTATGTGGTACTGGAGAATGAGCTCGGGACTTCATGAATACCTGGTAAGCACTAACCGAGCTACCTCCCCACCCCTAATCCTGCAGCTAGAACCCTGTCCCAACTCTTTGCTCTGTTGGGATGGAAGTGAGGTCTAACTAAGACCTTCAGAGGACACAGACCTGGAAAAATGTACTGCTGTCATATTCTTTCTACCCCATCTTTAATGTTCAGTAAACAAAAAAATAATTAAAGTTACACAAAATTGAAATTTTCTAATCCCCCCCCCCCAACACATCAGTGCCTTTTTGGTAAACACCATACATTCTACTCTTTGAGTTTCTATTTGTTTGTTTGTTGGTTTGTTTTATAAGTTTTTCAAGGCAGGGTTTCTCTGTGCATCCTTGACTGTCCTGGATTTGCTTTGTAGACCAGGCTGGCCTCAAACTCAGAGATCCACCTGCCTTCTGCCTCCAAAGTGCTGGGACTAAAGATGGGTGCTACCATGCCCCGCTTCTTTGTTTCTTCTTGTTCTCAGTAGCTGCTTTTACTCAATATGAGTGTTCGCTAACTGTCCAGTAATTTTCCAGTTGTGAGTCTTCTGTGACTAGCTATCTGTTCAGATTCCTGAAACTAAAAGTAGGAGATCCAGCCTCCCAAGAGAGGTTGGGTCTTAGTCATATTCAGTATTGAAGGGGGTAATTTTTGGATGCACTGGATACAAGTTAGTTGACCTTGCTGTCTGCCATGTTTGTAAACAAGATTACCCTCACCCTTACTGGTCTTCTCTTGTTGTCCTAGTTAGCTGGGAGTGGTGAGGAGGGGAGACTTGAGTTCACTGTTCGACAAATCTTGCAGGAATCCCTACAAACAGAGTGGAACAAATGCTGGGAAGCTTCGCTGGACAGGTAGTTTGCAGAGCTAAGCATGGCTATGCAAAGACTCAGTAAAGTACAGCGAGGACAGGATGGTGGCCCTGGGCCCTGACACAGGTGCACTGGGAACAACTCCCAGGCCACACTAGTGATGTGTCATTTTGTCACTGCATGCCTCTTTGCAAATTTTGTTGAAGGGACCATGGACAGTATTGCCAAATGTGTGCCTAATGAGTCTGTCAAGCTGTAGCACACAACCAAAAGGCACACAGACAAACAGTGACCTTGAAGGATTTGATGCTTCTTTGGGAAGTTAGTCATGGTGCTGGTAATCGAGCCCCATAATGTCACCATTGGGGCTTAGATCCTGAATGTTCTTGATTAGTCTCCTAGGATTTGCATTCCATTCTAGTATAGACATATTTCTGTGTAGTGAACTCAGAGATTTGTAGTTAGATGTGAGTGGTAAGTGTGAAACAACCTCAACCACTCTTTAGTTGTATGTCCTTGGAAGTTACTCAGCCTCACTGACTTGCTTTTCCTTTCAGCAAGACTGGTTAACTGTGGAGAGAGAATTCGATGAGTGTGTAGCAGAGTTCAGCAGAGAGACCAACAGAATAAAACAGCTTCCTTGCAATACTGGAAGTTACTCCAGAAGATGCTATTACCTTAGATCTATGTGTGCACAATTTCTTTTTGTAAACCCTGGTTTGTCTGGATTTGTCAGCTAAATCTTTATTCTGCTCATCTTTCCTAACAGGACATGGCTGTATCCTCTTTTGTGGTTCTGTTTATTTCCCCTGAAAATGCCAGATCCTGCTGTAACTCTCTCCCTGGAACTGAAGCAGCCTCTGGGGCCCTCCTCCCTAAGGCCCATTGCTTTTTGTCCTCCCAAGCTTTTCATAAGCAGAGTTTGTATGGACTCCAAGCCTTTCTAGCATTCAGTACATCATAACTGTTCACCCCTCCAGTGTCTTTTCCTATTTACATGTGAATTAATTAAAATTAAATGTAAAATTTCATCCTATAGTCACAGTAAATAAATTCCTAATGGCTGACAATTATTTGTACTGGGTAGCATAGAGGGGCACTGTCATTATAGGAGATTCTGTGGTGAAGGACTGGTCTAAATTGTAAGCCCTTCAAACACAGAAGGCGTGATTTTAAGAAACATTTGTTTATTTTTCCACAACTCTCTCACATACACAATTTACTTCGATTATATTAACCCATTTTTCTCTCTTGTCTCCTCCCCATGGAGGCCTTCTTTTAATACACCTCCCTCCCACTTTCATGTCTTGATGTGTGTGTGTGTGTGTGTGTGTGTGTGTGTGTGTGTGTGTGTGTGTCCTGCTGTATTTCATTACAGTTCTTGCATAAGCTTGGGCAGCAGGGTTACCTGCTTGATTGAGGGTCACTTACCAGTGGTTATACCACTGAAGAAGATGCTCCCTCACTCCAGGATCCATCAACCCAGCACTCTGTATCATCCATGCATATCTCTGCTCACATGTCCACTTTGAATTCTTGGCATGGTGTCCTAAGCATAAAATGCACATATCTGGGAGCCCAGTCTTGTTAGCTCCTCTGCTTGATGTCTGTGTGACATGAAGCCGTATGTGAAGATGCACCCACACTCTGTGCAGAGGGGAACAGTACTCAGTGGCCTCCTTCCAGCCCTCTTCCCAGGGCTGCCCAGCAATCAGCGACTTCCTTTGGCTAACGAAAAAGGCATGGTGTGTGTTTCTATAAAGAATAAAGAAAATTTCTCTTTTGTATAAAGGGTTTTTTAATGAAAGAATATTTCTTGGTAAATATAAATATTTGTAACTGTCAAAATACACAATATCCATATTTTACGGCTATTAGGACCAAACAAATGAGCCCATCTGTTTACAGAGGATTTAATTACACAGTTTTGAGAAACAGTGCAAATGTCGTCAGAATGAGAAGGATTCATGGTCAGGGAGAAAATGCCTGGGTCAGGGCTCCCCCACCACCCCACTTTCTGCAAATTGTTTGCGTGATGACATGCTTTTCCAGGTCATTAACCTGGGCACAGCTCCGGGGGCCAAGTGAAGAGCTCTGTGCAAACCATCCTGGAGTCTGGGTGATTGGTAGAGGCAACAAAGAAAAGACTCTCTGTCACTGATCCCTGAGGGAGCATTTGGGGAACGTCAGTGTCTGTGATGGGCATGGTTCAATGCTTCTGTTGTTCCTTGAAGGCCTGCTTTCCCTGATACTGAGAGGAAAAGGTGAACTGTGCCCCAGGTGGGCTGTTCAACCTGATACCAGCAAAGACATTTAGGATATTGTTTTTGTGAGACCACACTTTCAAGGAGTGCATCTACGACGTGTTACTACAATGCTCTGTTTGTTTCCTGAGAGTAGTGTTGTGATCTGTGATACTATTGGGGTCCCCCCCGACTTTCTTTTTTGAGAAAGGTCTTACTATGAAGCCATGGTTGGCCTTGAACCTATAGAGAGCTATCTGCCTCTGGCTCCCTAGTGCTGGAATTAGAGGTGTGTACCACCCCCCAACTCTATGATGTCTTTTAATTTAATTTTTATTATGTGTGTGGGCGTTTTGCCTTCATGAATGTCTATGTACCACATACATGCCTGGTGTCCACAGAGGTGAGAACAGAGCATTGAGTTCCCTGGAACTGAAGTTGCAGATGGTTGTGAGCTACCATGTGGGTACTGGAAATTGAACCTAAATTCTCTGGGAAAGCAACCAGTGCCCTAAATTGCTAAGCCATTTCTCCAGCTCCTATAAGTTTTTTCTCTTATAGTATAGAAGGAAAATAAACAAAAAGAAAATGGAGTTTACCTCATCTGGACTTTTGTGACTATAAGGGGCAGAAACCCAACTTAAAGATGACAGCCTCTCAGGGAGCCAGGGAATGCATAGGCTGTGGTTGAAATATCAAACCAGATGGTTGTTAGGATGCATACAGCATCGTCTTCTCTCTGGGTCTTAGTCTCTGTCAGTCTTTCTGTCTCATGCTCTCAGCCTCTGGTGTCCTAGAAATCATGCCACTCCAAGGTGTGGGTTCCCATCTTCATAGATGAATACACTAACAAAAATTGTCGGGGGACGGGGAGTCTATCTTTGTTAGCTGGCATCTTTGTTGCAGGGACTTAGATTCTATGACCCATATAGTAGATCTGCCTTGCAAAACCCCACCAACCCTGCCACATTTGTGGAACAAGCAGACATTTGCCAAGTTGGAACCGTGTCTGTGAAACTGAAGTGCTCTTTGCCACCTTGCTTGATTGGCAGATCTTCCAGCCATTCTCCTTGAAAGCCAGTTCTAACAAACCTAACCTGTCAAGGTCACCTCTAAAAAGTGAGTAGAGTTTGTCTCCAGTGAATGCTGAATATCAGTTGCCGCTACTGCTTGGCTCTCAGATATGAAGCAGAGCCCCACTCACCAGTGTGTACCAAGAGGGGACTGACTGCTGGGCTCCAGATGCCATGTTCAGCATTTGATCTACAGTCTGACAATGGGTGGTATTTTTCAGACCAAGAAGCTCTGTTAGAAAGGTTCAGTGAGTTCCTCGAGCCACGCAGATGCAAGAGGCCCAGACTGTGTGTCACTCCGCAGCCTATGATGCTCTCATTGGATGTCCTACCACCAAGCAAGCTGCCTGCCTCACCATCCGCAGTTGAGAGCCCGGAGCATGGGAGCCTCTCCCCTAAGCCATCCACTGGCAGCTGTCACCTTCTGAGTGCTAAGCCTTTGAGGGGGTTTTATGAGCAAATGTGTTCATCACACACAAGCATGTGCACCATGTACGAGTGAGATCTGACAGAATGAGGGTTGGATTTTGTTTCTTGAAAGCAGATTGAATCCAAGCCACTAGCAGGTCCTCAATATGTGGCTCTGTGGGGGAAATGAGGTCTTTACACAGGCAATCAAGTTAAAATGAGGTCGTTAAGGTCGACCCTAATTCAGTATAATTAGTGTCCTTATAAAGGGGAAATTGGAATCCACTCACAGAGACAGGCAAGTATACTTAGGAGTTGATGAGAAGAGACAGAAGGAAAACAGCCATTGATAAGGTGGGGAGAGGGACTTAGAGGTTCCCTGAGAGGGAATCAACCCTGCAAGACCTTGAATGTTTAACCTGTGGAACTATGGTTCATAAAGTAGCAGCTTGTATGCTTTGTTACTGCAGGCTTCCCTGTACACACAGACATATGCACAGAGCATGTCAGGGAGGGTTGGTGGGTGGATGGTGGGAAAACAATCATGTAATCATACAGCATGGAGAAAAGGCAACTCTGTCTCTCTCTCTCTTATTTCAAGGGCCTATCTACCCTGGTCTTTGTGATTCCTGTTCTCAGGTCTCCAGGCTTGTACTGAAGCAACCTCTGGCTTTTCTGGGTTCCACCTTGCAGACAGCAGCTGATAGGACTTCTCCATAACCACAAGTCAGGCTGATAGTAAATATCTTTCTACTCATTTCTACACAGGCTACTGGTTCTGTTTCTCCGTTGAATATTAACACCCCCCCACAGACACACACACAAAATTTCTATATTCTCTTTAATATTGCCAAATAAGACCTTGACCCTGAGGTAAAACTTAAAGCTTATTTAGATTTTTGAACCCAGAAATTCCCACATAGACAGTGAAACACTGGATAGTCTTCATCCTCTCACCCTGCATCCTCTGTGCAGGGACAGGGGTACACCTGCTTAATAAGAGTTTAGAACTTGAATACTATGCCAGGTGAGAACCAAAGAGAAGCTCTCAGAGAGACCTAGTGTGAACTTTGTCTGAGGTGTGCAAGCCTCAGGCAAAGACTGGCAGAGGAGTGACGTTGTTTCAGTTTAGCTCTCTGTCGGTATTAGTCCAGCTTTCATCATGAAAATGGCATTTCAGTGTACTTACTTCTCATCTATTGAGTTTTCATCTGAAAAATGAGAGTTCATCTAATTATCTCCCATAACAAATACAGCCCCCCTTGGTGCCATCAATTAGCGTTAGCATGCAGTACTTATACAAATAGGGTATTCCAAGAAGGCAGGCACAGCTTTATGAACATCATCTACAGTAAGCTAACTTAGAAATCAAATAGGGAAATCAAGTAATTTAAATTTGAGGGGCTCCAAAATGGAGGGTGATGTTATTTTCAAGGACTCAGGGAACTACTTAAGGTCCTGGATTAAATATGAAGTTGACAGAATGTTCTCAACTGTGTAGCATGAAGAACATGATTAGTTCTGGGCTGGGAGGAAGGACATGGTAGGGGGGTGACAGCAGATGCTTGTGAAAATAAGAGATGTACTCAGCACCTCACAATTTCTGTACTTAGGAGCTGGGCTTCACTATGTGACTTGCTTTGGCAATAAGATGTAACTGGACCTGACATGTTTTTTATGGTCTCCCTGGGTTCATGTCACCCCTCAAAGGCCCAACCTCCAAAGACCATAATTGTATGGTCTCCACTCTTGTTAACAGTCCACAGTAATGACTGGACTCCATCGTGTGTGTGTATGGTTTTGGGCTTTTTGTTTGTTTGTTTGTTTGTTTTTTGCAGGGGGTACAAATCCTGTATGAACTAAAGTCTGATCTCCCTCATGGGAAAACTGAGAAGGAAGTAGTCTGCCTGGCACAGCCCTTCGTGAGTGTGAGCTGTAATGTCCTGAAGCTTACTGCTGTAATTGCTGCTATTATTCCTCTTGGTCTAAGGCAATCTCTGTACCTAACATTGTATTGTAAAGCCAGCACAAATGCTGCAAGCACTTAAAAAAACTCACTATGTGTGTGCTCATGTATGTGTGGGTGCATATACATGCATACACATAAGGAAATCAGGGGGCAACCTTGTCATTTCTCAGGCACCATTTTGTTGTTGGTTTGTTTGTTTTGATGCAGGATTTCTCACTGAAGTTCATCATTCTAGGCTGGCTGACCTTTAAGCCCTATCTCTACCTCCCCAGTATGGGAATTCTCATACCACATCAGGATTTTTATCTTGTTTGAGCCAGGTTCTTAGTATGTACCACTGGCTGGCCTGGAACACACTATGTATCTACCTGCTTCTGCCTCCCTGCCCAAGAGTTGGAATTAAAGGCATGCAGCCCCACACAAGGACATCTGGAATTTTTACATCAGTTCTGGGTATCAGACTTAGGTCCTCAGGTTTGCAAGGTAAGTATTTTAATGACTGAGCCATCTCATCATCCCTCTTTAAAAATGTATCTTAAAGGAAAATCATTAAATTAATGGAAAACCAGCCCTGTAATATCCATGATCAAATTCCTGTGACCTTCGAATTCTGTCTGAAAGGTAACAAGTGGGATTGTTACATTCAGTCTCCATCCTTAAAAGTCACTGAAATGAATACTTCTTATTCTTCCTCATATTTTTGTCTCTCCTTTCTGTGTTATAAGGAAAACAAACTTTAGGGAAGAAAAAGTTACCAGATTTGTAAACCAGATTTCCAATTACTAACAGTCTGCAGAGAGAGGCACCATAATTGCTCAAGGTGAAGGCAAAGAAAGAGATAAGAAAGTAAATTATCCAGAGGATCGATGGCAGAAGACTAAAAATGCAGCCATATTCTCCCCCTTCCCACCTGTCAGACATGACAGAATGGAACTGCACAACTCACCAGAAAATACTATACATGCAATCATTCTTGTGCAGGCTTCTTTTCCTACTTCCACACCCACAGATACTACAAGGAATAACTATGTCATGAGGTTCCAAACAAGTAAGGGATGAGGGCCAGGTGGTAGGAATTCTGCTGACTGAATGGTAAGAAAAGCCTGGTACAAAGGAATGCAATATGGGAGGGATTGGGACCCTGATGGGGCACGGCATACTCTGACTCATTGTTCTCCTGCCTGTGCTGTCTTCGATCACAGACTCCACAAGGCCAGATATGGACAAGACTGAGATCTATGGACCATTGGCATTGACTTGAGATTAAATATCTCCTGGCTAGTCTGGTGATTTTTTTTTAATCAAATGAAGGTTTCTAACCGTGGGATTTACGAGCACATAGGTGTTTTTGCTTTGTCCTTAGAGTCAACACTGAAGTTTTTTCTGCAGTAGCCCTCAGAACACATCAAGTTGCAGGTTTTTTAACTTCCATTACTGTGAATGAAATCCATTCCAGTTGGGATACTGTTTGACTTTGCATGCATGCCCCACACTGTTGATAAAGTGTTTATTTATTCAACAAACATTTACTGGGCAGTGTATGAACCAAGTATTCCAGGGAACATAGCAATAAACTAGAGTGGCTGTCTTCATTAAGTTTATGATCTTCCAGGGAGAACTATTAGGCTACTGTGATAAGACTATAATCAAGCTAGTGTTATTAGCAAATAGTAATTGAATGATTGTCAGGAGTCAGGTACAAAGTACACTAACATGTGAACTCACTTAAGGTAGAGAAGGCTGCTAATAATCTTACTGCCATTTCAAAAATGAAGAAAAGACTCAATGGACCAGTGAGAGCACTTCCTGCTTAAGCATGAGGACCTAAGTTCAAACCAGTACCCACATAAAAGGCTGCATGTGGCTGTGAGTGGGCCTGTGACCTCAACGCTGTGGGGGTGGGGTGGGGACAAGAGAATGGCTAGGTTTGCTAGTGATTCAAAGAGAATCTGTCTTAAAGGATAGTGATAGAGTGGGACACCTGATGCCCTCTTCTGGCTTCTGCATGGATGTGCACCGCCCCCTACATGTATATGATGCATATGCAACACACAGGGAGGGAGGGAGAGAGAGAGGGGGGGGAAGGATTGTAGGTCATACAGTAGAACTGGGCTGTGAACTGGTGTGGTTTGTCTCCAGGGATGATGCTTTTAGCCCCCGTGAAGTGATTGAAGGAACTCTGGGCATATGGGGCCAAGGGACACAGTTCCTTAACCTGGTCTATATACTTAAGGAAGAGATTCCGCTGAACCCTGCAAGACAGGCAAGGTTTAGTGTGGCAATGTTAGCTGTGCCTAGCTGCAAGTCAGAGAAGCCTGACATGCAGTGGGTTATGGTGCAGAGTTATTGCTATTAAGTGATTTGTAGCAGTGGTCCTAGGTAGGATCTAAGAAATCAGGGCTCTAGGCAACAGCCTTTTCCTTTTTCTGACTGCTCTACACAATCAATTCCTGCAGATGAACATGTGAGGGGAACCTGGGATGAAAAGGTTTCACTTATACATCTTCCTCTTAGGGGGAGGTGAGGCATCTCGCAGGATGTTCCTTTACAAACCATTAGCCCATACTGGAGTATACACCCACCTCCAGACTAAGACTTGTGATTTCCTTCCTTTATTGTTTTTTTTTTTTGGTGGGGGGGTGGAGGTGGGGTTGGAGACAGGATTTCTCTGTGTATCCCTGGCTGTCCTGGAACTTGATTTGTAGACCAGGCTGGCCTCGAACTCAGAGATCTGTCTGCCTCTGCCTCCCAAGTGCTGGAATTAAAGACATGCACCACCACGTCTGGCCATGCTTTCCTTCCTTGAGACCAGGAGGTCTCCAGGATTTTTTTCAGGGAGAAAAAAAGAATGGATTTTTGCAAAGGCAACCAATGACATCTCTGCCAGACCAGACTGAAGTTCTACCTAATCACACATGCAAGAACTTGGGAATCAAGCAGAACATAACAAAATAAAGAAGCCAGAAGAAGCCCAATACAGGAGACAAGCTTGAGAGATGGTGAGAGATAAGGCTAGCAGTGAACACAGACAGCATGGAGGGCTCTGCATGACGCCCTAAAGTGTTTATAGGTACCCTGAAGAAAAAGGGGGATCCACAGGGAACTTAGGTCAAAGATCTGTGGTGACTGGTTAGAAAAGTCATTCTGATGGTTCCGTTAGAACTATTTGAAGACAGGAAAGATCAGAGGTGACAAAATAACTGGAACGATGCTATAGAGGGAAAGAGGGATGATGGTGTATGGGTCACCCACAGAGGATGGGTGCGGAGAGAAGTGTATGGCCATTGTAGGAGGTCAAATCTCAGTGAGGGATTCAGAAGCAAGGTCCCAGGCCACATAAAGAAAATTATTGATAAATAGCATCTGTGTTTCTACTAGTGAAAACATCAGCATAGCACTGAGCCAGCTGTGGCATGGTAGGCCTATACTCCTATACTCACAGGATGAATGGAAAGGAAGACTGTGAGTTCAAAGCCAGATGTTCAGGCTCATGATGGTGAACTGGCAAATACAACAACAACAAAAGAACAGAAGGAACAAAGAAAGAAAGAAAGAAAGAAAGAAAGAAAGAAAGAAAGAAAGAAAGAAAGAAAGAAAGAAAAGAAAGAAAGAAAGAGAAAGAAAGAAAGAAAGGGAGGAAGGAAGGAAAAACATGAAATCTACTTTTTAAATTTGAATTTTATTTATGTCTATTATAAATAATATATGTATGTATGCATATACACACATCAACCCAGAATGGACTTAATGACTCAAATAAACCTGTCATAAGTTGAAAATAATGGAAGTCAAGTGCATTTAACACAGGTCAGTGGTCAAATATACCAGCTTAGAAATATAGCATGCTGCTGACGGGCTGTTGCTTCACTCCCGGTCACACAGCTCAGTGGGAGCTGTGGTTTGAAGCCGCCTGGCACCAGGAGAGAAGTATGCCCCTTGACACTCACCCAACCAAAACTCGAAAGCTCGCAGTGTGTTTATACTGAGTGCACAGTACTTCCCACCAGTAGTGTACATTGAATCTGTAAGTCAGGGACTGTCTATACAGAAGTTTCAGTGGCTTATGGTAAAAATCCACTGTCCTCTGTCTCAATATCTCCAACAGTGTGTGCTGCTTCATTAGTTTCTACCTAATCTCTAGGTTACTTCTCCTGATGGTTTTCTTCATGCCTCAAACAAACATGGTTATTCCATTATTTTTTAACATCCAAGGAAGGTTGAAATTTGATTTCTTCCTGGTGTCCCTTCATTTTCCCCTGTGAATGAACATGGGTCCCCTCCACTCAGCTTGTTACTATCAGTAAGTATCAAAAATGGGGGTTGATATGCTGGCCAGTATTTGTTTTATAGAAGTCATGGAATGCTGTTAGATGAGACATTTAGAATCATATGGTTACAGTCCCACTTTCATATAAATGTGTGTGTGTGTGTGTGTGTGTGTGTGTGTGTGTGTGTGTGTGTGTAGAGACTGAAGCCAACATCTTGTGCCTGACAGGACAAGCTCTCTGAGCTTTATCCCTACCTAGCACTGGCCCAACTCACTCATAGCAAACTGCCAACCTCTCCATGAACCAAAGCAAAGCATTGTACAATTCTTCACTAAATATGCAAATACTCTCTCAGCATATTTCAAAACACTGTCTTGTCTGGCAGCCATCAGCTCCCTGCTTCTCTGAGTGCAGGCTGCCCTTTGCTCTGTAGAACAGATCAGCCAAAGATTTAGCAGCTGGGAACAAGAGTCAGCGGCTTATCTCACACCTTTTCCGGCTGGCCAGTTGGGCTGAGCTCAGTTAGGTGGTGCTCCTGGCTTGGGCTAGATTGTCCCAGACATCTTCAGCAAACTGCAACTTTGCCATGTGGGTCCGACCCTTGAGAGTGGAGGGGCAGGTGGTTATTCGCTCTTGGCCACCATTTCTCTGGTTGGTGTACCTTCCAGTGAATCATCCCAGATCTTATGGTGGTGATAAAGAGATAAAAAGTAGGAAATAGCCAAGGTCTAGGACTGAGACTAGAGTTGCAACTACCTTGCTTCCATCGTGTTCTACTGGCCAAAAAATGCACCCCCAGTCTAGAAGGAAGGGGTTTGAGTGCAGATTCCATGCTTTTAAAATAAAACATTATTCCTTTATTTTGTTTGAGTACATGCATATACCTGCATATGGGGAGCCAGTACAGCCCACATGTGATAAGAGGGCAGCTTGTGGGAGCTGGTTGTCTTCTGCCACCACATGGGCCCTAAGGATTGGACTCAGGTCGCCAGGCTTGGCAGTAGAGGTGCCCTCACCTGTTCACCCAGATTCCCTGTCCTGATGGAATAATTGAAAAGTCTGCAAAGGACAACAAACAAGATGGTTGGCAGCTTCCTGTATTCTAACAGGTTTTAGATAATTTGTTCCTGGCATTCCCCTTCACCACGAGCTTTACAGCGTGTAATGTGTGCAGTGTGCATGTCTGTGTGTGTGTGTGTGTCTGTCTGTGTGTATGTGTGTGTGTGTGTGTGTGTGTGTGTGTGTGTGCGCGCACACACGCGCGCGCATGCACTACAACATTCGTGTGTCGGTCAGAGGATAACCTTGCAAGGTAGTTCTTTTCTTCCACCTTTAAGTGGATTTGGAGGATTGAGCTCAGGTCACTGGGCTTTCAAAGAAAATACGTTTATCTACTGAGCCGTCTTGCCAGCCATGCACCAGTTATTTTTTTTTCCAGGGATGACTGTTTATTTGTTACTTAAGAGACTTATTTTTGACTGGACTCAGACTTGGAAGTAGAAGCTCTCAGCGAGGACAGCCTATGTCTCTTTGCAATTTGCTCCTGGCGCTTTTCTTTGGCTTCGTTCATTCTCTTGGCCAAAAGTTTAGCATATTCTGCAGCCTCCTCCTTGTTTTTCTTAGTACGTTGTTTCTTCAGAGCAATACGTCGGTGTTTGTGTTGCAGGACACGTGGAGTGACAAGACGCTGAATCTTGAGTGCTTTGGTCCTGGGCTCCTTGCCTTCTTTGTTTAAGGGCTTTCTGACAACATATTGGCGGACATCATCTTCTTTAGAGAGATTAAAAAGTTTTCGGATTCTACTAGCTCTTTTAGGTCCCAATCGACGAGGCACAGTAGTATCTGTCAGTCCAGGAATATCCTTCTCTCCTTTTTTTACAATAACCAAGTTGAGAACACGCAGATTGGCATCCACAATGCATCCACGCACAGACTTGTGCTTCCTCTCTCCTGTTCTCCTTGGCCTATAGCATGAATGCCCCTTATCAAGAGCAGGCGCACTCTGCCGTGCGTCAACACGCCTTGCTTCATGGGAAAACCTTGTTTGTCATTGCCACCACTGATGTGGACCACATAACCCTTCCACTCGTCACCCAGAGCATCAGCAGCCACTTCCGTGGCCATGCGCTTCTCATAGAAGGTACGGAGCTGGCGCTCATCAGCTCATCATCCACTTCGATGAGTTTCTGACAGCCGGTGGCGGGGAAGGAGATATTCAGCTTCATCTTCACACAGCCGACCGCCTAGGAGGCGCCACGTAAAAGAGTGCACCAGTTATTTTTAAAAAAACAGATCAGAGCATGAGGGTGGATTGAATTCTCATCCTGGCCTCTTTCTTTCTTTTCTCACTTTATATTTTCTCTCTCCTTCCTTCCTTCCTTTCCCTTCTCTTTCTTCTGCACCTCTTCCTATTTTTTTTTTCGTTCTCCCTGGCAAGGGTCACAAATAGCGAAAGCTAGCCAAAAATTCAATAAGGAGCCAAGGATGACCTTGAAGTTCTGATCCTTTCCCCTTTGTGCCCTGAATCCTGGGATTGTGGGTGTGTGCTCCCACACCCAATGTTGTTTAACTGGTACTGGAGATTGAAGCCAGGGCTTCTGGCCAGTAGGCGAACAAAGACTTAACCAACTGAGCTACATCCCCAGCCCAGGCTCTGGTATGTATTTCTACTCTTTTTAAATTTTCTTTTAAGTTAGATTCATTCATTTTGTGTGTGTTTTGCCTGTATGCCTATTTCAGGATTCCTACAAGACCTATCATGGTCAGATATGGTAACACAAGTCTATGATCCAGAGCTTGGGAGGCTGAGTTAGAAGGATCACCAGTTCAAGACCAGAGCCCTGTATATACTAAGACCTATCTCAAAACACTGAGAAAAAAAATCACAGAGGAGACTTAATTGAATATAGGTTGAGAAAAGGGAATGATGCCTGAGAATTCCAACTTCATATTGATCTTTTTGACCCTGTGATTGTTAATGGATAGGGCCACTAACAGAAAGGGACATCAAAGAATACACATCTTAATTGGAAAGGGAGCACATGCCTCTGAAGGGCTGTGTTGGCCCTTTGTTTCTGATCAGAACCTACACATCAAACCTCTGCTGATCACAGTGCTGTAGTCAGCTTGTAGTAGAAAGATAGGTTAGTGCTACTTACAGGACACTTCCCAGGGTAAATGGTGGCTCTGGTTGGGTTCCCGGGAGGTGCTGGGGAGTGGAGCCCCCTGAGACTCAATATGGTTAATGGCTGTGAATGTTTGAGACTGCAGACACCGCTGAGGAACTATTCCCAGCAGGCTGTTTGTGCTCTGCGTTAGGGAAATTAAGTACTGAGAATGTGTTCAATTTAGATCCATCTGGTCTGCGTGTCTTCTTTCCCTCCAGAAAAGACTACTGTTCAAACAAAGGCATTTGACGGTCACTTTGAGATACTAGGAAACAAGGCATTTGCCACCTAGCATAGCTGCTGCATTCTTGCTGGTGAGGATCTCTGCCCAAAGCTGATGCCATCATTGAGGGCACTGGCCACCCAGAATACAACTTGGAAGGAAAGACAGAAGGAGTTGAGTGCAGTAAGTCTAGAAGAATGGCCCTCATTAGGAAACAGTCTCCAACACTATCCTTTCTAGTCCTAGAGAGCCATGCCACTGGATCATAATAAGAAAACCAAACCACATTCTGGGTTTAACAAGACATCTTGACTTCAAATAGTCGGTGTTGAAATGTGAATTTGGTATAGTAGGACTGTGATGTACCCAAACTACACCAGAGACCAGCCAGATGGTTCAACAGGTAAATCCATTTGCCACCAAGCCTGAGTACTTAAGTGGATCTCCGAACTGACCACTGCAAGTTGCCACTGATCCCTCCCTGTGTGCACTCATGCACATCAATACATAAGTTAATTAAAATTTTAAAGAAATCTACCCATACTGTAAAAGAAGTCTAGATAGATGTTATTAAAACAAGGAAAATTGGGCTGGAGAGATGGCTCAGCGGTTAAGAGCACTGGCTGCTCTTCCAGAGGTCATGAGTTCAATTCCCAGCAACCACATGGTGGCTCACAACCATCCATAATGAAATCTGGTGCCCTCTTCTGGCCTGCAGATATACCTGCAGACAGAACACTGTATACATAATAAATAAATCTTTAAAAAAAAAAACAAGGAAAACTATTATTGTTGACTTCAGTATTGTTTATTTATATCTGACTTTTTGAGACAGGGCCTCTTGTAGCCCAGGCTGCCTTTTAATTGCTATGTAGCCAAAGATGGCTTTGAACTCCTGATGCCCCTGCATCTCTCGTGGAAAGAAAGAGGCTGTAACTGTAGCCTGTGTTTGAAATCCCTGGACCCAGACATTCCACCTTCGAAATTGAGACTCACTGCAGCTGTCCTTCCCTATCACCTCAATTTCCTAGCACTGGCTTCCAACACCAACAATCTCTGTCCTCTCCACCAGCAGCCTTTTCCTGAACTCTGAATGACACTATATACAAGCTTGGGTTCAGAATGCTGGAGAAATCTAGAAAAAAGAAAAATCAACAGTAGAAGGTCCTTTCTGGACCACAATCCTATGATTTAGGATATCTGCACTCAATTTAGTTAAGCACTAGAGGCTTTTCTGGGCAGGTCTCAGTCCCTGGTTGGCCTGGGTCCCCTCAATGTGATGTTAGACACACCCTGTGATACACAGAAGAGGTCACTTCCTGTGGGTGATTTGAACTCTACATGGTCATTTCCATTGGTACAGTGACTCAAGATTGTTTCTGGGGTTTAGTTTGTCAGGGGTATAATGATTAGCTGTCTCAAGGGCACAGGACAGTCCCTAACTAAAGGACCAGCCACATTGTGCAGCTTCCACGTGGTCTCATGTACACTTAAAGGGAGGTAGGGAGGGAATGCTTGCTCATAATTTCCTGGCTCTAGAAACTAGCTCTTTTTTTAAGGACTCCGTGACCTCCCCTTCTCCTCTCACTCCCCTTCCTACATCCCCCTCCACCCTTGTCTTTCCCCTTGCCCAGGTCTCATGTAGCCTGAACTGGCCTTGAACTCACTATGTAGCTGTAGGTGACCTTGCACTTCAGCACTCCTGCCTCAGCACCTCAAGAACTGGGGTTCCAGGCATGTACCATCACATCTAGCTGGGGCACTTCATCTCTTTCCCATTCATGTTCTTGAATCGTGCTCTTCCAGGAAGTGATTAGCTTTTCTTCATTGAAGGCCAGCTCCAGGCTGCCCCCTCTGGGGTCTCTTCTGACTAATCTTAGCAGGGCTGTGATTGCAATTACCTCACATCTCCTTGTCTCTTTGGTGCCCAGGGAAGAGCACATTCGAATTTTTGAATTTTATTCCTACCATATGTCAGATAATCAGCCTTAACAAGTGCAATCGCATGAATCACCCTCAACCAAAGCCAGCTTGGCATAGTTTCTCACTCCTGTCTCAGTGATGACACATTTGAGACAAGACCCATTAAAGTGACTGTACAATGCCACAGGCTTGCTCAGTCAGAAATGACCACCAAGTTAACATGTGTCTATTAACATTAACTAACAAAGCCCCCAAACAAAGGCTTGTCAATCCAGTTAAGGTGTTTAACCAATTCTGAGGCTTTGGTGACTGTGGTAGAGTTGGGCGACTGTCATTCAGGGTGGTTCTCAAACACTTCAGTTTCTCTAGGAAGCTCCCTTGTGCTCGTTTGCCTCCCACTCCAACCCCAGGCAATGACTACATCTCTCCCCCACAATTGAGCCAAAGTCTTGCTCATGTTCCTCAAGCATTGACCTATCCCCAACTTAATCTCTCTCTAGATTTGTCTCTTTTAAAAAGAGATCCTCTGGAACTGGAGTTACAGATGGTTGTGAGCTTCCATGTACATACTGGGAATGGAATCCAGGTCCTATGCATGAGCATCCAGTGCTCCAAACTGTTGAGGCATTTTTCTGGCCCCTAGATTTGTCTGTTATGGAGGTTTAATTAAACAGAATGACATAATTCCTTCTTTCACTTAACATACTGATTTTTAAGCCAACCCATAACATACTACTATCTATCATTTCTTACTTTCCATTGGTTCACAGTTTTCCACAATAGGATGATGCATTTTCTTTTCTTGTTTAGTGGCTGGACAGTTTCTAGTTGGGAGTCTGGTGCTGCTGTAAGTGTTCCAATAGTCTTGGTGTGGGCTTCTGAGGCTTTAATTTCTCTTGGGTATATCCTTAGGGGTGAAGTCGCTGGGTTGCTTTGCTGCCTCCTCCTTCTCCTCTTCTTCCTCTTCTTCTTCCTCCTCTTTCTATTAAAGTTTTTCTTCTTGGAATTCATCTTTGGTGAAGCTGCTGAGCTCCTCATACCTGAGATACCAATGTGGCATCCTGGTGTTCCTGTATTCTCAGAGCTGTCAGAACCACAGCTATAGACAGAGCCCTGTATGTGATGTATGTTGATGGGGTGATGTTATGCATTCTAAATGTTGATTAATTTGCTCCCAGAAGCCTGCTTGCTGTACACCAAGTGAAGCTATGTTATCTTTCTTGTGAACCATTGTCTCTGATTGGTTAAATAAATGCTGAGGCCTGATATCGGGCAAAGACAGAAGTAGGCGGGACAAAGGTACTCAGGCTTCTGAAGCAGAGGTTCATGGGTAGGAGAAGCCTCAAGAGAAGAGAAGAAGCCAGAGCAGGAAGGAGTGCACGTGCCATGGGTTTGAGAAAAGAACCTTATTCCACATGGCCTGGAACATTGGCATAGAGTGGAGAAAGACATTCCAGAGGATGAATGTATATATGGGATCATATTTGAGGAATATAATTATAATCTAGTTTAGATGTGCCAAGATTACACAATCCAGGCCTAGGTTTGTTAAAATCCATCAGGTGTCTGTGGGCATATTCATAATGGTGGCTTAAGGATTAACACTGCCAACCAATTAAATCTAATCTAAATACTGATTAATAATTTAATTAGCCATTTTTCTACAAATGGCACCCAATAATGGCAATTAGAATCCATGTTTACAGCCTGAGAAGGCTTGGGTAAAAGGTAGTTTCCTAGCCAAAGAGTGGGGAACCCAACCCCAATGTATTTCAAAGGTGTGGCTACCTTAACAAAAGCTGCTGCCTTGCAGCCAGAGAGCTAAGGTTCTCTACGTGTACTGAAAAACTGGCAGCATTCTAGATGAGCTAGGGAGCAAAATTAACTGCGTACACTTAAAGTGAAGAAATTCATAATGTCTTAATGCATTTGGATTCCATTTGAGTTTGTTTCTCTTGGCATACAAATGATTTTTATACTGATAATTGTGGTTCTGTATATCCTTTTTGAGAAAGATAGGATTAGGATAGGCTTAAAGGAGAGAGCTTACAGATGGAATGCTAACTTGCAAGCAATGACAATGCGGGGAGGGAGGCCCTTCCAGATAGATAAGACAAAATTGATGGCAGCTGGAGCTCAGAGCTCCCTGACTACTAGATGCTTGTCAGGGCTATCTGGAACCAGCCTGCCAATACAATGCAGCCATGACTAGATTCCAAGGAACAATGAACAAACTTACAGCATAGGATGGCACAGCTAGACCAAGACTTTTAAAATGTTCTTGTTTCTTTGCTTGATTTTTGTTTAGATGTCTTTGATTTTCCCTACATTGGGAGGTAGAAAGGATATTTTTCTGGTTTGGCATTGCTAAAACATGAGAGATTTTTTTTTTTTTTTTTGGTTTTTCGAGACAGGGTTTCTCTGTGTTTCCTTGGCTGTCCTGGACTCACTTTGTAGACCAGGCTGGCTTCGAACTCACAGTGATCCGCCTGCCTCTGCCTCCCAAGTGCTGGGATTAAAGGCGTGCGCCACCACCGCCCGGCAACATGAGAGATTTTTAAGGAGTTTAGATAGATTTGGAATTGTCAGTGCAGTTCAGATTTGTCTCTGGGTTACAGGATTACTGTTATCTGGGATTTAAGTGAAATATTTGAGCAGTGCCATAATGACACACACCCTTAATCCCATCGCACAGGAGGCAGAGACAGGCAGATCTCTTGAATTCTAGACCAGTCTGGTTTAAACAATGAAGTCAGGGTGGGACCCCTGCTGATAAGATAAGGCTGCTTGCTAAAGACAGTCTAGAATTCAAAATGACACATTGTTTTCCTTGAAGGTACTATATTAAGTTTTTACTTAATAATAAATAATAATGTCCTTACTGATCTAATGGATAATACACATAATCTTAACTTTATGTAAAGAGAAAGAGGTCACAAATCAGTCTCCTTGGGTGTGGGCTCCCACGGGAGAACTGGTTTCAAGAGGCATTTTGCCCCTAAAAGAGATATGTTAGTTGCTGGGCATGGTGGTGCATGACATTAATCTAAGCACTTGGGAGGCAGAGGCAAGCAGATCTCTGTAAATTCAAGGCAAGTCTGGTCTAAAAAGTGAGTCCAGGACAGTCAAGGATACACACACACACACACACACACAAACACACACACACACACACACACACACACATACACACACACACACACACACAGAGAGAGAGAGAGAGAGAGAGAGAGAGAGAGAGAGAGAGAGAGAGA
>CAJQZJ010033481.1:3394090-3406322 GCA_907164525.1 Lophiomys imhausi | reverse complement strand
GAGAGAGAGAGAGAGAGAGAGAGAGAGAGAGAGAGAGAGAGAGAGAGGTGTTAGTCAATGTAAGACCCCGAATTAGGCTGGGGGAGGAACATTCAAACTGCATGCCTTCCACAGCCAACAGTTAGGAAAAGCTAACATAAAATAGCATATCATGCTACTCTAAACCAATCTCCTCAAGAATGGGGCTCCCATGGGAGAATTGGAACTCAGACAAATAAAAATGATTTAATTAATATTGTTGTTTAATAAAGGTAATTAGATGAATTAAGTTCATACCTTGATCCCAAATCTTGGGAGACAAGTTAAAAACAGGTTCCTTATGTGTTCGAGGTCAATCTAATCTACAGAGCTCTACAGAGTAAATCATGAGAGCCCAAATTACAAAGAGAAACCCTGTCTCAATAAGGATAGATATATCCACATAGAAATTAAATCTCCAAGGAAAGGAGAAAAGGAAAGAAAAATATATAAATGCATATCTTTCATTCCAAAACATGGGAGACAAAGGTAGAGACAGATAGGTTCCTTTTGCATTTGAAGCCAATCTAATCTACAAATAGCCAGAACTACACAGAATAAACCTGTCTCAATTAATTAATAGATTTATTTCAACTGTAGAGGAGAATATGTAAACTCCATACAGTCTTATGCTGAATTTTCAACTTAAAATTGACTATATATAGCCATATATATGTAATAATAATTACACAAAAGAAAAAAGGCTTCCATCCAAACTTATAGCAATCAGATTTGACTGGAAAGGCCTCCTACAGATTTTGGTTACAACAAAAGAACAAACAGGTAACTTATATTTGCTGATTCCACTACGTGGGAACAGCTCAGACTGGCTAACACACACACACACACACACACACACACACACACATATCCTATAAAAATCTTCTTGGCTACATAGAATCCACATGCCTTACTGTTAACATGCCATCCTGTCATATGGCATGAATGGAAACTTACAAATGTCATTCTTCGGTTCAAAGAGCAAAAAAATCTTCCTTAATCGACCATCCTGCATCCCAGGAATTTTTGTAATTACAAAACTATGTATTACTTGTGAGAAATTATATTTTCAGAACAAAGGGACCAGACATGAAAGAAGACAAGTAGCCCAGATGATCCAACCTCATAGACTGCCTACATGGCTGTTTCCTCAAAAAAAAAAAAAAAAAAAATGAGCACCCAGAACAACTTCAAAATCCTGTTCCAACCAGGATTTCAATGAAGCCATCAACTTTTCTACCCAAAGTTCAGCTTCAGACTACAAACTGCTCAGGACATTCAAATTGCTGAGCACATAGAGATTGGACAACAAATATTACTATTAACTTGCTTAATAATTTTTTCCATTTTATTTGGGCTCTCAAGGAGGTTTTCTATGTCCCAAATCAGAAGGAAGCAATTTAAGATAGGGACGCCCCATTCCCAAAAGGTGGGCTGGATGATATTTTGTTCATTTGATGTTTTACAGATGTTGTTTAGAGGGATGGGTTACAAGTTGTTAAATGGTCTTTTTAGCAAGGTATAGGAGGTTAAACTAGGGACTTCTCTGTTACTTTTTCTTTTCCTATCCTTCTTTCTCTCTTATATAGGGGGAGAAGACTTGAAAAGAAAAAAGGGGGAAAATGGGCATATAATATAGAAATGATAAGATATAAGGGTAGATTATTGAATCTGCTCTGAAACTTAAAGCTATTATTCTCAAAATAAGATTATCTTTTGACACATTGGTTTAGACTTTTGTATATTGATACAAAAATAAGGTTAATTTTTGATTCATTGGTATAAAATTTTATATTTTGACACACATATATGTATATTTCAACTCTTACATAAGGTATAGTGCCTATACAACTCATTTAAAAGTATAGGTTTACAGCCAGGCATGGTGGCACATGCCTGTAATCCCAGCACTCTGGAGGCAGAGGCAGGTGGATCTCTGTGAGTTCAAGGCCAACCTGGTCTACAAAGCAAGTCCGGGACAGCTAGGGCTCTGCTACACAGAGAAACCCTGACTCAAAAAACAAACAAACAAAAAAATACAGATTTACTTCCAATCCTTTTATGGGTTGCTATTGAAATCTATTTAGGAGTTTGGATAATACAGGTTGATTGCTGGCCAGTCAAGCTCCTGGTCATGTCAAATGCTAGTCTTAATTTATCACAAAATAGGCTTAATAGGTTAAACAGATATAAATGATTAATGATATACAGTTTGCTTGTTCAAAGATAGATGATAGATAGATAGATAGATAGATAGATAGATAGATAGATAGATAGATAGACTTATAAATGAATAGAAGTCTTCAAAACCCTCAGAGGTATACAGAAAAAGGCTTTTTTCTTTTTTTATAGTTTATTTTTTATTTCTTCAAGTTACTTCTCAATCACAATCCCCTCCCTACTCCTCCCTCCAGTCCCACTCTTCCACCCTCTTCCCCCTCAACCCCCCATCCTCTACCTTCTTTTTTTTTTTTTTTTTAGTTTAAGGTATAACTTTTTCCCCCCAACAGCTCCCCCTTTCAGTCCAACAAATGGTTCTTTCTCTTATAACAATAAATATAATACAAAACAACAGAAATAAATAGGCCACAATTATGAGCGTTATATGGCTTAGCATACATTCCCAATATTCAGTCCATATGTATTTGGCACCTGACTTTAACATTCTACTATCTAACCATCTCCATGAGTTTAAAGTTCTATATCTAACTCAGCTTTCATACTAACTTGCTTCACAATTTTAAAAACATCTTCTTAGATCCAGAACACCCTCTTGATTCCTAAACAACCCAAAATTTAACTATGAGACTCTAGCTATCTATTCTTCAACCACCTCAGAGACCTGAGAGGGATAAATATATCTAATTATATAGGAAGTGCAGGGCCCGCAGCTTCCAAAACTAAGAAATGACATACCAGTGGCTGCCTGGACAGTTCCCATTTTCTCTCCATATATTACAGCATCAATCTTCAGCCATCTAGCCCCATTTCTCTGACAGACATTGCTTGTAGAGCAGGAATTATGAAGGACTTGCCTACCCTGTCTTGGCAGAGCTAGGCTGTCAATTTACCTGCTTCCAAGTTTTGTCCTTTTTGGACAGCATTTAAAGATATTTTTATTATTTTAAGAATTCTTAAAAAAAAAAAAAAAGATGGACCAGAGCTTAAATGCAGGGAAGTTGATGGCCTGATTCTGCAGAGACAGAGTGGGCTAATCCCTCTTATTTCCTGCTGCATAATTTAGTCTGTGAAATATGCTTGGCCACAAGGCTGAAGATGATCTCCAACAGTATCAAGAGATATTTGGGACTGTCTAGGCAGCAAACTGTCATCTTTCTTTTCGGAAGCTGATCTCCTGTACTTCCTACTCACTCAAATAATAACTTTGTCTTTTCTTATGTCTTTGATAGGGTTGAAGACATATAGATATAAAATTTCAATTGAACTTAAGTTGTTTAAGATTTAAAAGGGTATTTTCCAACTAAATAAATTCTTTAGGCTTATAAATATAGGATACAATAGAGAATATTTAGGTTCAGAACTTTAGACACACCAAGATAGATAATTTTTTTCTTCTTCAAGATTGCCTGATACAATTAGGCTAAACATTATGTATGTAACATTTATATATGATTTTCTTGATTCATATTTGTTCTTATTGTTTTTACAATATGAGTTACAGAATATTAGCCTTTTTATTAGACAAAAGGAGGGAATTGATGGGGTGATGTTATGTATTCTAGATGTTAATTAACCTGCTCCCAGAAGCCTGCTGTAGACCAAGTGAAGCTATGTTACCTTTCTTGTGAACCATTGTTTCTGTTTGGCTAAATAAATGCTGAGGCTGGAGATTGAGCAAAGAGAAAGGTAGGTGCGGAAAAGGTTCGTGGACTTCTGACGCAGACAGAGAGCATCTTGGGAAGAAGAGAAGAAACCCAAGGAGCAGGAAGGAGGACACATGCCATGGTTTTGAGAACATAACCTCATTCCACATTGCCTGGAACATCAGCATAGCATGGAGAAAAACAGCCCAAGGGACATATGTATATTATATGTGGCTTTATTCAGGGACAGAATTATGAACTAGCTTAGATAGGCTAAGATTGCACAATCCAGGCCAAGTCTTGTTAAAATCCATCAGGTGATAAATGTGATTATTTATAATGGTGAGTTAAGGATTAACACCACTGACCAATTAAATTTAATTTAAATAGTGGTAAATAATTTGTTTATTTCTACAGTATGTATCATTCCACGCATAGAAATGTCATATGTATGATTCTCTGTCTAAGAACATATGTGAATCTGAAAACATGTGTAAGCAGTGCCCAAACACCCCCATTGAAATGCATCTTTAAAATGACATTCGTTTTATGTTTCTTATAACAAGGACATCATGATGCTATTCAAAATTGTGTGCAAAGATATCTTCTATTTACAAATTTCCTTTCATGATGATATAAGCTGGAGCTGGAGAAGTAGCTTAGCAGTTAAGAGTACTTGCTGACCTTGCAAAGGTTTGGTTCCACCATCTACAAAAGGTGGCTCACAAGCACTTGTAACTCTTGTTCCAAGGGATCTAACACTGTCTTCTGGCCTCCTCAGGAACCTGAATGCATATAATGCATATGCATACACTCAGGCACACACATATACGCATAGAATAAATCAATCTTTACAAAAAGGAAGGAAGAAATGTCCTGATGCACATTGGGAAGGACTTTGATTTTAGGCCCTGACACCTGGATTTTTAAGGCCTGTGCTCAGAGAGCTTTACTTAAAAGCACTGGGTAATCCAAATGTGAAGCCACAGCATGTCAGAGTGATTAATGGTCTTGTGTTGGTTGCTTTGGTTGTCAGACTGTGGCAAGAGCTAGAGAGACAGGAGTTACGGTGGGTGAGCAAACCCCAGAAAGTCATCATGAAAACACATACGAAGAACTTCCAGATCCATCGTGAAGCCTGGGTATAGATTGTGACTGGTTCACAGATGGGCCAGCAGGGTAGACCTTTAGAGACTCATAGAGTCCAGACCCACAGTCTCCAAATGTAGAAGAGAAGTGCCAGGAAACCAAAGCAGCCATGTAGTCAGGGTGGAGGGAGCTGGGAGGTCTGGGTCTTAGATGCCTCTTCATACAGACATTCTGCAGTCTTCAGAGAAGAGAAGGGGGCAGAAATCCATTTCTCACCTGCCTTGCCCAAGCAATCAACTGCGGCCCAGCCCCTCCTCTCTCTGATCAGTGAGAGGCAGCACTTACCTGCTGATAGGTAGGCATGCAGGATTGGAAGGCCTCGCTGCTTGTATCTACTTCAGGTGGTTACTGCCCCTTGTAAAGTCCTGGACAGGAAGTGGTCTCCCCATTATGGTTCATGCATGTGTTCTTTATGTTCCCTGAAGGGACTGGTGACAGCTGTTTGCCCCTTGCCCAGCTCTACACAAATGGCTTACTATCAGGCTGCTTGATCCACTGAGAAAGAAAAGCACATTCATCAGAGCAGCACATGGAATTCTTGGAGGTCCGGCCATGCAGGAAGATGGTGGTATGACCCCAGACCTATGCCAGACAAGTCCACTGCCTACGAATTATACATGAGCAGTGAACTCTGAGGCCATGCTTGACATTCTTGTGGAACCCCACCAGATAGGGGAGTGGGTACTGGAAGAGCAGAGATCCATTTGGCACTACAGGAATGATTATCAGACTACTCTGTTATCTGAACTTGCTTTCCCTCTGGTTTTGTGTTTCATTTTTTTCTCAGACCAAATTCATGCAACTCAAGCTACCTACAAAACAAGTGTCCTTCAACCAGGCCATTGGCACCCAAGCAAGATGATGGCCTTATCTCCCCAGAGCTGTACCAGGGTAAGGTAGCCAAGAGGTGTTTCAGCTGAGAGGACTGAGAAGGAACGTGAACTCACAGGAAAAAGACAAGCTGGAAGGCAAAGACCAAACAACAGAGAGTAAGAGAAAAGATACCTGGAAGGGGAGAGAAGTGGGGGAGGGGAAGGGAAGGGATGCAATGTCAAAAAAGATGGAGGAAATAATAGCACAGGAGAAGTGGGCTGAGAAGCAGGAGGCCAGAGGCGAGGCCTAGGGTATTTCTGATGAAAGTTCACTTTTCTTTTTTGTTGTTTTTGTTATTTTCAGTCAGGGTCTCAGGGAGCCCAGACTGACCTAGAAGGCATAGGCAACCTTAAACTTCTGTTCTTCCTGCCTCTATCCTCCCAAGGGCTGGATCAGTTATGTGGTGCTAGGGGTCAAAGCAAGGCCTTTGTACATGCTAGGCAAGCACTAACCTCTTGAGCTATATCCCTGCCTGAAAGCGACTTCGCTTGCTCAAAGCTCTTCTTAAATGCCATTAGGGGACTGGGATCTCCTCCTAACTCCTTCCCAGGGGATTCTGGGAAGCAAAAGACCACATTGGCTCACTGTCTTCTTGCTGGTCAGAGTGTTTGTTGTCAGGCCTCATCTGGAAAGGCCTGCAGATCCAGGCTGACTTCAGGCTTGGCTATCCTCTGACAGACTTTTGTATCCACGGAGGGGACTGTGCGTCTGTATCAAAGCCTGACTGCTTGCATGGAGCCCCAGTGACCAAACAGCTCACAGGGTTCCTGTGGCAGGCTGAGCATTCACCTAGATACTCAAGTCCAGTCCACTATGAAACTAGACAGCTCTTGCTCAGGGCTAGGCACTGAACTGCTGTGCCCTTGTGGTAAGTTCCAAGGCTGGACTGAGGTCCCCAATTTACAAGCACATGTTTGGGCTTATCGGCCTCCATGGGTTCAGGCTTGCACCTGGGCCCCCACTTAAGAGCAGCAGCAGGGTGGAAAGGCAGTGTGGGCAGGGTGGGCAAGGTCCACAGAGGTGCTGCTGTGTGGCTTTGACATCAGGACCAGCCTACTGACATTTGTCATCTCCCCCTGCCTGCACATTCTCACTCACATTCCTGCTCATGATGGAGGAATCACTGGCCGTGGAGCAATTACTGTGTTGCAAACAAAGCATTATGTCCAAAGGAAAACAAAGCAAACGGGAGAACAAGCAGCAAGCCGCAGGCATTTGGCTAATGGGCTTCTTGCAGCAAACATCTCAGGTGTAGAACCATGCAGAGCTCCAGCAGTCCGCTGGGAGAATATGCTGGATTTCAGACAGTTACAAACAGAGAAAAAGCCCAGCTGGCCTGGCTTAGATAAGAGGAACGCATCTCGCCCTCCAGAAGCCAGGAACATGTGCCTTGCAAGTAAATGGCAGTGAGTGCCTGTCTAGGCATTAGGAAAGGCCGAATTCAGGGCTTTGAAAAAAAAAAAATGAAGTAATCACACTCCTGCTCTTAAAACACAGAATAAGAAATGGTGTGGTTATTTCTACCGCTGTCACTTGCTCACAGCAGACTAGGCATACTCTGCTTGCATCCAGGTAGGAGTGTGGACAAGCCTCCTAGGGAGGCTGCCTGGAACTGCAGAGGCCACCTACCATCTCTGCAATGCTCTCAGCCTCAATTTCTCTCTTGAAGCTTCACAGGCCTTCGATGAGAATTCAATGAGACTCACAGAGAGTGCATAGAACAGGGCCTCATCAAGTCTCAGAGGTCACAAAGCACTCAGCTCCCCATTTGTGTGTGCGGGAGCTGGTCTGTGACTCAACTGGCTTTTATGATAGACTGGCGAGATTCCATTACTGTTGAACAAGACGAATTACAACAAATTTAGTTTAAAGGTCCTGAGTGGCCTCTGTGTGCAGTTGGAGCATTGCCACAGCTTGAGAAACAGATGGGTGGCAGCAGTTAGCTTCATTGAAGGTTTAAGGGGGCAGACCAATGCAGACTCCCCTTTATCTTTTATTACTTACTGATTTGCTTTAAGTTTAGAATACAAAGAAATATATTTCATCCTGGCAGGTTCACACAAGCCCTAGCAACATGTGGAAGTCTCCAGCTTCCCCACAGCCTCCATGATTGGTACAGTCATTCTGGGACAGGGACATGTTATCCTGATGGCTTAACTCTATCTCTGTGCTGGCTCATGATGCCCAGGATCCTCTTGGCCATGTGCAAGTCTTCTTCAGAGAAGTAATTTGTCAAATCTTTTCTCCATGCTTAGACTTAGGTTGTCTTTTTGTTTTTAAGGGTTAGTGTTATTTATTCTAAATTCAAGTCCCTTATAATCTGTCTAGATTTGTAACTATTTCTGAGGCAAGTTCTCATATATCCTCAATTGGCTTTGAACTCACTATGGACTTGACTAAGAATGACCTTGAACTCTTGTTCTTTCTGTCTGTATCAAACCAAGTACTGGGATTATTGGAATACACTGCCATGTTTTATTTATTTCAGTTTTTTTTCTTCTGACACATGGAGTCTCACTATATGGGCCAGGTTGGACTTGCCAAAATTCTCTGGCCTCAGCTTCCTCATTGCTGGGATCACAAGCTTGTGCCTCCACACCTAGCTGTCATTTAACTTGCTTTTAAAGCTATATTTATTAGATGTATTCATTCTATCTTATATGTGTCTTGCCTACATGTATGTGCATGCACTACACAGAGGTCAGAACAGGGCATTGCATCCCCTGGAACTGAACTATGATGGCTGTGAACCACCATGGAGTCAAAATAGGAATTGAACCCTGGTCCTCTGCAAGAACCACAAATGTATTTAACTCCTGAGCCATTTCTCCAGTCCTGCTTTACCTTTCTTGGTGGTGTCCTTTAAAGTATCAAGTTTAAATTCTGCTAAAGAGCCGGGCGGTGGTGGCGCACGCCTTTAATCCCAGCACTTGGGAGGCAGAGGCAGGCGGATCTTTGCGAGTTCAAGGCCAGCCTGGTCTACAAAGTGAGTCCAGCACAGCCAGGGCTACACAGAGAAACCTTGTCTCGAAAAACCAAAAAAAAAAAAATTTTAAAAAAATTAAATTCTGCTAAAGTCCAACATGTCCACCTTCTCTTTTATTACTTGTGTATTGTTTCGTGTGTCAAAAAACACATTGCTTAATTCATGGCTAGGAAAAATCGGTTTCCATACTTCTTCTGAGTGTTCTAGAGTTATATTTAGCTCAGACAATTTCATAAAACAGCCAGAAAATAGAAACCTAGTGAAGATAGGAATTGAATATGCCATATCACTAACAAATAGCAGATAAGTAATTTCTAAAAACAAACTTTGATAACCTAAAATCAATATTATTTCAAGAACAAAGCAGGTATCAAGTCATTTTTTTAAACAAAACAAAAGACATCCAGGGACTGAGGAAATGGCTCAATGGATAAGAGTCTTGTTGTACAAATGAGGACATGAGCTTGAAGCCAGACGGGGTCATGCATATCTGGAACTCCAGCATTGAAGGATCGAAGACAGGTGGATCACAAGCAAGTTAGCTAGCTTTGGGTATAGCAAAAGACCCTGTCTCAAAAAATAAGGTGCAATCATTTGCTCTAGCTTCAGGGAGCACTGAAGAGGAGAGGGTGGAGAGTTTGTAAGAGAAAAAGATAAGGTGAAGGTCTGGGAAATACCATTCTCTAGACTCATACAATTACAGGCATCATTAACTCACAGTGTTGGTACTTACTGAGCCCACACAAGACTGGTCCAAATCAACAGTAAGTCAAGAATTGGGAAGGGCTCACAAGCCCTACTTTTTTACTTCTGAAATACTGGCTATTCATAGGTTCTGAGAGAGGGGGTATCAGTGTCTTAGTTGTGCACCCTCTGTTGAGCTTTCCCACCCCAAATGACAGATAGCTGTAAATTCACAGTCACATAGATGGCCCTGATTAATATTGGTGGGCCACAAAAGAAAAAGAATAGATGTGAGAGATTCATGGGCAGATGGGAAGGTAGACAAAGGTAGAAGGGAGGTAGAGGTGAAAGTGGATGGTAGTGTGATTTTCTAAAACAAATTTAATTAACAAACAAAGAAAACACCAACCTCCAGCTTTGTGATGCCATGCAGAGGCCTCCTAGGCACAGCACGGGGTGTAACACAAAGCAGTAGTCTCTCTTTCCATGGCTGCTAGGATTCAAGCTCATCTCTTCAGTATGGGGCTCTTCATGGGCAGGGGCACACACACACACACACACACACACACACACACACACACACGGAGTCTAAGTACCTAATTAGAATTAGAGCACCTAATTTATATTTATCCTGAAATACAATCAACTTTAATTTTCATCCAGTAATAAGCACATTTCCCATTTCCCAAGGAATCGGTCTGGCAGCTTTCAAAAGGCTTCCCTTGCCCTCTCTCACAGCCACCTTAGGAACACTGCTGTTGTCTCTGCTATTTGAAAGGTGAGGAAATTGATGCTCAGTAAGTAGCACACCTGAAACCCCAGATAATCAGAGGCAAAGCTGGGTTTTAAAAGCAGGGCTCTCTTGTTCTCCTTGTAGGGTGTCCTATTAGAAAAAGTAATGATTGTCACAGAAATCCTAACAAAGGGTTTCTGGTATAAGAAGAACTAGTCCATGACATGAACTGGACCCTGGCTGCCTTGTCCACTCCTTTGTCACATATGTTGGTGATATCCCTTGGGGGGTAGTACTGATCAGTGTGTCCAGACACCACAAAGCATCTGGGTTGTGATGGAAACCCTGTTCTTCAAATCCAATTTTCCACTTGGTTTGGCTAGGCGAGGGGATGTCATCATCTGTGGCAAAAGCCAGTCCTGGAAGGTATCTGCCTCTATTAACATGATTCATCAGACGCCTGATGAGGGACATCCATTTTCAATGACACCAGCCTTAGTAACTCAGTCTGGGATGGGGAAGTGACGCCATGCTTGGATCCCAGTGTTCACTACGTATGTGTCCAGGTTTCGACTGGGAACATTTACTTCCGTGTGGGAATCCCAGTAGGACACTAAAGAACACAGGCATCATCCCCAAGTGGGAAACTGAACAGAAACTGAGCTCCCTTTATTCTCATTTAATTCACTGCCACTGACATTTTCATGGTTTTGTTAATCATCTCGCTAGCAATGATGTAACTGGGGACCAAGGTAATTGAAGGCAAATGGGAAGATGCTTAGGCACTGTGGTTGGCTAGGGATCTCATTCACCTTTTAAAGATGGGTGCTCTCTGTATTCGGGGAGCTTGGGGCGAAAGAGAAATACTGAAGGTATTAAGAGCTCCCTGCAGCTTCAAGATCTCCACACTTGGCTGAAGCAACATTTCTACAATTTTCATCTCTCTGCTGCTTGAAACCTCCTGGCCAGGAAAGCACCTTCCTCAGAGTCTCGAGGTCCAAGACAACAAGCTCCAGGCCTTTCCAGTGCTCTGAGCAACACAGAGTAAATGATCAGGGCTTTGTGCTCAGAGGCCTGACCATGTGGTAGTTGAACTCTTGGAATCTCTGTCTACTCATTATCTAGAACAGTCAACTCACCGAATCTTGGACAGTAGAGGACAAGGTAGGAACACTGCCAATGACAGGATCTAGTCTCACCAAAGACATGGGCATGTCTGTGAGGGAATTTCTAGGCTGGGCTTCGGTGGGAAAGCCTGCCCTAATTATGTGTGGCGGGGTCTTGGAATTAAAGGGAGAGAGCAAACTGAGGGGCAGTCTTCCCCTCTCTATGCTTCCTGACTGGACAAGTGACCAGCTGCCTTGTGTTCCTTCCCCCTTGACTTCCCCACCATAATAGATTCTCAAATCCTATGCCAAAACAAACCCTTCTTCAAGTTCCTTTGGTCAGGTATTTCTTCACAGTGATGAGAACTGAGAGTAAAAGGCTTGGAATATTTCTCCGACTGCAGTTAGTGCTGGGTGACTGCTGTTTTCCAGGCCTCATCTCTGTTTGTGACCCTCACAGGACACCATGTTTCTCCACAGTTCACCAACTGGCTTGTAGCTAATGCAATGTCCTCTATCTGTAGGATATTAATGGAAAATCTTTCCCACTAGCAGCATACCTAAAGTCTCAGCTAGAGTTCTTTCTCAGCATGGTCTCCTTGGAGTCTTCAGAAATATTGAATGTGGAGAGGGAGGCACACAGGGAAGAGATGAGGATGTTATGTTGCTGACCAGTGAACCCCCCCGCCACCCGCCAGAAGATGGAAGAGCTGCAGTGAATCTACCGGCCGTGAGTTTGGCATATTCCTCAAGATGAGGAAACCAAAGCCCAGAGAAGTCATTCTCAGGCACAGAAGTGGCATAGCTTAGGTTTGGACCTAAGTGCACTGCTCCAGATGTGTGCTCTTGGACCTAAGTG
>CAJQZJ010033481.1:3374809-3394080 GCA_907164525.1 Lophiomys imhausi | reverse complement strand
ATGTGTGCTCTTGGACCTAAGTGCACTGCTCCAGATGTGTGCTCTTGATCTCACCCTGCATCCTCTCCCATGGCCCTCTCCCTAGACATACTTTTCCCCTCTGCTTCTTCCTGCCCACCTAATCTGGACCACAAATTCAGGTGACTCAGCACCTTCTTAAAGTGGCCTTCCCAAACCCTCACCCTAGATCAAGCCTCCACCATTGGTAGTCAGCATCTGGAAGCTTGTCACCAATCCTGGCAGTCACTTCCTTCCTTGCCGCAGGACATGTTACATTTCTCTGTGGATCCTCCTCAGCATCCAGCATAAAGATCAGCCTACAGCAGTTGTTCAAAAACTGTTGGTTACGTGGAATGTTTCCCCACTGGAAGCTGTTAAAGTGTTGTGTTCTTGGAGGTGAAGGGTGCATAAGTTTGGCTGAGCACCCTCACTTCTAGGCATTGGTCTAAGTTGCCAAGTCTGGAGTGCAAAATTATATTTTGACTGTGGCAAAGCAGTGAGAGCAATGTAAGATGGTGAATGATAACATTAAAATTTGAACTCTCTCCAACCTGCCACTTAAAAGAAAAATCCACCAGTATCTGCATCCCAGTATGGTACGCAAGCCTTCCAAGCCCAGATTCTTGGGAGGCTCAGGCAGGAAGAGTTGCTTGAGTTATGTGTGAGTTCAAGGTCAGCATGGTCAACTGAGTAAGGAACAAGATGTAAAGAGGGCTGGGGTTGTAGCTCAGTAGCAGAGTACTTGTTAGATTCACAAGGTCCCATGTCTAACCACCAGCATCACATGGGAACACACAGAAAAATCTGTAGAGCTACAGATGATAACATGGAGCCTTGAACATACCACCTTAATGAATGTATGAAAGGAAAGAGAGGCTGACATTTGGGGTCTCTGATGGGGCTCAGCAAGTAAAGGTGCTTACTGCCAAGCCTGATGACACAAGTTTGGTCCCTGGCATCCACACAGTGAAAGAGAGAATCAATGTCTGCAAGTTGTCTCTGCCCTCTACATGTGTGTCATGGCATATATAAACACACACCCCCAAATAAATAAATGTACTTTTTTCAAAAAGGCCAATAATTTTTAAATTTTATTTATGTATTTATAGGTGGAATTAAAATTCTGGAATTCTGTCTCCTGAATTCTTTCTTAAGATTATATATTTATAGCATATGCATGTGTGTATATGATATATGTATGTGCATACACACACACATATACATGCACCATACAAAATACGGGAAAACTACAAATGGCCCAGCTTACTCTCCTGAGATTTTAACACCTGCTGTCAGGCATCACCCTGACCCCTTCATATCTGTCAGCTCATTGTACACCTGCAAGAATCCTAGGAGGCAGCTTGTTCTTTTCTGAGCCTGGCTTCTAGACAAGGGCATCAATGAGCAAGTGCCGGGCAAAATCCTACTGCAGATGCCCCTGGAGCTCCTGTCTTCACCTTTATCACATGGTGCCTGTGCTCTCTTACACAGTATTGCAACAACAATGTGACAGAGGCTCCAGCTGTCCCTAGTTAGCCATTCCTCCTTCTTTCAGGGCAACAAGGGTTTTATCTGAGCACACAGCTGCCAGAACAAGTTCATTTCCCAAGTAAGTCTCTTGCAGATGGACAAGGCCACATCACCTAGTTTAGGCCAACGAAGCATCAGTGGAATCAGCAAATGCATGCTTCCTTGAGAGCATCGCTCCTTACCCTGACTTTCACTTCATTTTTTCCTGTTTGCTAACATGCAAATGCTGTTCTGAGGACTATGAGGTGAAGTCACAGCTAACTGAGCGACAGACAGAGTGAGGAATGGGTGACTGGCATGGTGAACTTGCCACCTGGCTCTTACAGAGAGAAACACACTTCTGTCATGGTTACATCCTCACCATTCTGGTTATTATCACCTGTAGCTGAAGGTGACCTAACACGTGCTCACATCCATGTGTGAGCAGACATGCCTGCAAGCAGCAGCAGCAGCTCAGGGCTGTGGGAGTTGCAGTGGATTTTGCCTTTCAAAAGATCCTTCTTGAGGATCATGGCCCACCTCTTACAAATGCAACTGAGCAAAAGAAAAGTCCCTCTACATTCTGCCTGGCAGTGTCCACACAACTCACCTGCCTGTCAGTCTGGGAGGCCACTTACCAGCCTCTGGTGTGCTTCCATGGAGGTGATGGGGTGGTGTTAAGCATTCTAAATGTTGATTGGTCCTGTTTGCTGTCTGTTACTTAATTGACTCTGATTGGTTAAATAAATGCTGAGGCCTGGAGATTGGACAAAGACAGAGATAGGCAGGACTAAGGTGCATGGCTTTTTGAGAGAGATAGGGAGCATCTTCTGTGCTTCCTATTCACTCAAATAATAACTTTATTTATAGTAGCTATAAAATTTCAATTAAACTTGAGTTATTTAAGATTTAAAAGGAAATATAAGATATGATAGAAATTAGTTAGGTTCAGAACTTTAGACACACTGAGATAGATGATTTTTTTCTTCTTCAAGATTGCCTGATAAAAAGAGGCTAAACATTATGTATGTACCTTTTATCCTTTTTATTAGACAAAAGGAGGGAAATGATGGGGTGGTGTTAAGCATTCTAAATGTTGATTGGTCCTGTTTGCTGTCTGTTACTTGACTCTGATTGGTTAAGTAAATGCTGAGGCCTGGAGATTGGGCAAAGACAGAGGTAGGCAGGACTAAGGTTCATGGCCTTTTTAGAGGGAGACACAGAGCATCTTAGGAAGAGGAAGGTTGCCAGAGAAGAAGCCAGGAGTAAACAAGCAAGATATGCTATGGGGTAGATTAAAGAAGATCCTTCCACATGGCCTGGAATATCGGCTTAGCATGGAGAATAATAGTCCAAAGGGACATATGTATATATGGGGTTATATTTGGGTAATAGAATTATGAGCTAGCTTAGATAGGCTAGGATTGCACAACCCAGGCCTAGGCTTGATAAAATCCATCTGGTGTCTGTGTGTATTCATTTATACTGGCGGGTTAAGGTTTAACATCGCGAATCAATTAAAGATAATATAAATACTAGATAAATAAGTTAATTAATTATTTTTGTTCAACATGGAAGTGTAAGTTTGTGTCTGCAACAATACAGCCCTTGTCCTGTTCTGTTAGGAGAAGGGTAGATTAGTTCCATGCCATATGGAAAGTCAAGCCAGTTAATGTTTCCAGGGAGGAGATGCATGGAATACACAAGTATCTTACTCACTTGTGCCCTGGACACTGATGAACAACTACTGCCCACCTGACGCTCTAGAGCAGTGGTTCTCAACCTGTGGGTTGCGACTCCTTTGGGGGAGTCAAATGGCCATTTCACAGGGGTCACCTAAGACCATTGGGAAAACACAGATGTCTATTTTACAAATCATAACAGTAGCAAAAAGCCGGGCGGCGGTGGCGCACACCTTTAATCCCAGCACTCGGGAGGCAGAGGCAGGTGGATCTTTGTGAGTTCGAGGCCAGCCTGGTCTACAAAGTGAGTCCAGGACAGCCAGGGCTACACAGAGAAACCCTGTCTCGAAAAAACAAAAAACAAAAAAAACCAAAAAAAAACCAAAACATAACAGTAGCAAAGTTACAGTTATGAAGCAGCAACGAAAATCATTGTATGGTTGAGGGTCACCACAGCATGAGGAACTCTACTAAAGGGTCACACAGCATTAGGAAAGTTGAGAGCCACTGCTCTAGAGGGAGACCCGGCAGTGAACAGAGTGTTTTTATGAAGTGCCTGTTCAAGTGGGAAGGACACTGTCTAACCAAAACTTACTTACTTACATTTTCATAATGATAGGAACTTATGGGGTATGCCGCGATGTTCTGCTATGTGTTACTTGCATATCACTTCAACTTTCTTATAAACATACTGTTTGTGGAAGAATTGTAAAATCCTATCTTCTAGCTATTTTATTCTGGGTGCACAGTCCTGCTGTCTGTGAAGTGTTTGGACCTCATTATTCTTGGTACTTGGGACACATGCTGGGTTCCTCCGAGTTTTGTTAACTAGACACAAACTAGAGACACATTGGAAAAGGGAGCCTTGATTGGAAAAATGCTTCCTTCAGACTAGTCTGCAGGCAAGCCTGTGGGGTATTTTCCTAATTAGTGATTGAGTGGGGAGGGCTCAGACTGTTTTGAGTGGTACTGTGGCACAAGAAAGAAGGCTGAGCAAGCCATGGGGAGTAAGCCAGAATGCAGCATTCCTCTATGGTCTCTGCTCAAATTCTTGCCCTGACTTTCCTCAATGAAAGATGCCTTCGGGCGGTGGTGGCGCACGCCTTTAATCCCAGCTCTTGGGAGGCAGAGGCAGGTGGCTCTCTGTGAGTTTGAGGCCAGCCTGGTCTACAGAGTGAGTCCAGGACAGCCAGGCTGTTACACAGAGAAACCCTGTCTCGAAAAACCAAAAAAAGAAAAAAAAAAGATGCCTATAAGCCAAACACCACTTTCCCTCCCTGAATTGCTTTTAGTCAAGTGTTTTATCATAGCAACAAAAAAGGAAACTAGTACACTACCCCACTGCACACCCCTCCCTAGCCTCTGCTAGCCCCTCATCACTTCCATACCTGGCTCAGATCCTCCTCTGAGTGAGATGAGCCTGTGTCTGAAGGTGCCATTCTCAGCCTGAGCCAGTTGGATATGAGTCCATCCAGCAGTTATGGTTCCACCTCAGGGAAGATCTCAATGTCTTGTTCCTTCATTTATTCCTTTGAGAGACATCTTACCACCTAGACAGGCCAGGCTATGAGTTGGGAATTTAAAGACAAGCCAGGCAGCTTGTTCTCAACATTCGACTAGTCTCATGGGAGTATCAGCACTGTGAATGGTCATGGCATAGGAGGGAAGGAGTTACTGTCCTATACAGGCACCTTCAGAATGTCAAAGGGACTCCCAATCTGCCTGGGAGGCCTCAAGGACTATAGGGTTAAGTTTTGAAAAATGAATGAATATTACCAGCTCAGGCTACTGGAAATGATTCTTTCTGAAGCAGACATGGGTTTCTGTAATATTCATGGGACCTTTTATCATCCATACATATCAGGAGACGCAGCCTACTAGAGTCTGGAATGGATTCAGATGTGTGTAGCACTTGAATTAAGCTCAACTTTTGTCCCCAGCATTGGTACCACAGTCTTATGTCTAACTCCTCAGGGGTTGGTGGTGCAATTTCATAGGGGACTGTATGAGTTTTGGGGCATGAGCAGCCTTCTCCAAGGGGACAAAAGAGGGCAAGAGCAGGGACAATTCCCTCTATGCCCTAATATTGCTGTGTGGCTCTTATGGGTGCTCTAGGATTCCACAGAAGATGGTGCTTGGGGGAGAAGGGTGTGGCCTCTCTAGTAGGATCTGGAATGGCTTCTCAGACAGAGGTAAGCAGGAATGTCCCAGAATAAAGAACACAATGGCTGATGTGGCTGGTGAGCTGGCCTGAAGATCCCAATCTAGGGGAGGCCAACAACCAAATTTTCTGTCGGTCAGCTGTGGTCCCTAGAGTGTCAACTGCCCCGCACCTCCAACAGGTTCTTAGGGGTGAGAGATGATGTGAGACAGGAAATGGGAGGTGTGAGGGTCCTGGTGCTCAAATGCTAGCTGTCCGTGATGGACTGGTTGTCACTCAGTGTGTTGATTTGTGTGGTAGGCTGAGGCACTTGGATGGGGAGTGCAGACAAGAGGCACTCAAAGAAGGTACCTGTAAGCCCGTGTTTATCATCACTCAAAAGTAAATGAGAAAGTGGAGAGAGCATCTCTTTATAAACAAATCTTTTTAGCCTATTAGACCATAATATGCAAAAGAATAAGGAAAGCGTGGTAGAAGTATGAACTGACAGGAAATCCTGTAAGACACATCCAGGAGTGGAGGACAGATGGTGGGAAGACAGAGTGCAATGACACCCCACAGAACGGTAATCAATTGTCGTGGAAACCTCACTGGAAGACAACCTGAAACCACAAATACTGAATTGACAGCGTAGGGCCAAGGGACAAGGACTGAAGAGCCTCCATCTTACTGCTGCTGTTTTAATTTGTGAAAAGGGTAAGATACTCATGTATTGCTTGGGTAACCTTAAAAATATATGAGATGTTCTTGGCAGAGGCCGAGGTAGGAAGGTCATGGTAAGTTAAAGTCCAGTCTGGTTTATGTAGAAAGTTCTAGATTGGTCAAAACTAGATTTGGGACATGTCTCAGAAAACGGAGTAAACAGGACTAGCAAGACGGCCGAGAGGGTAGGGATGATTGCTATGCAAACCTGGAGACCTGAGTTCAATCCCCAGCACCCACATAATGGTGGGAGGACAGAACTGACTCTGACACTGTACTCTGGTCCCCACACACATGCCACAGCACATGTGCCCCCTCCACCATGAGTGTATGTGTACATACACACAATAATAAACCAAAATTTAAAGCCAAGTAAATGAAAAATAATTTTAAAAAGTATTGATTCATTTTAATTCTGTGTTTTGCTTCCATGTATGTGTGGGTACCTTGTGGGTACTTAGTGGCCTCAGAGGTTAGAAGAGGGAATCAGATCCCCTAGAACTGGAGTTATGGATGGTTGTGAACCACCATGTGGGTGCTGGGAATCAAACCAGCTCCTCTACAAGAGCAACCAAGTGCTCTTAACTGCTGTGCCATCTCTCTAGCACCTGAAAGGTTTATATTTGATTTTATTTTGAATGTATGAAATGTGCTAGTACCAACTGATATCTGGCAGCTTCCACTTTCGCCATCCCACAAGGAGAAAAATTCCAATGCCACAAGTTACAAGAGCATTGAGGTCTAGTGTCTCGACAGGTTCTGCTCCCTGCAGTCCAGGGGGCTGGATGCTCCGCTTGACTCCCTTAACATTGCTGCCACTGCTCTGACACTGGTTTGCACAGAGCTAACTGCAGGGCCAAGCTTAAACTACAGCAAGTTTCTGTTTTTCACTTTTTGTTTCTTGAATACAGATAAGAATGGTAAACACTTGACATTAACACTGAGCCTAGTGTAAAACATTTCACACAAAGCTTGGGTGGGTGGGAGTGTTCCGTAAGCAGTCTAGAAAAGTCCCTCCAGAAGCTAGTTTTTGTGCCTCTGACTTGCCAACACATTTCCGATGAATTCCTTAATGCAGTGGTTTTCATCACATTCACCAGTATTTTTCCTGGTTTGAAAGCCTGGTGACCTTCTGAACCAGACACCGGCCTGTCACTAGCTATCCTGTAGAGTGTTCCTTAGGTGTCTCTCCTGCTAACCTCTTACTGCTCTCAAAAGAGTGGGGTGAGTAGGATGTGGAATTTAAGACTACAACTTCCCCTCAACTTCTCCAACCAAAACCCAGGTTTCAGCAATTAATATGGATCAGCATGCATTAATTTTCAAAGTGATCTCACGTGCACTGCCAGCAGTCCCTGAACACTGCTAGGGGCTGAAGGGACTCTCACGGCAGGGAAGTAGGTGCCTATTTATTTTCTAACTCAGGTTAGAAATATCTAGCAGCTGGAACGCAATGACTCAGCTGGCAGAGCTGATCCAGCACGTGACCTCTGTTTCTGGCTGACTCTGCAATCCATCCTTGTGCTACGATGCTCTCTGCTTGACCTTCATCCACAGTTCCTCCTGTATGGGTTCCAATGCTACAATCCCACATCCGGTGCTTCCCGTCAGCCCCACGTCTCTGTTCAAAGTCATGTAATGACAATGGATCTGCACACTGTCAAGAAGATGCCTCTGGAATCAGTAATATCACAGCAAATTGTCCCCACTGAATCTCGGGAATTCCTTCCCCTTTAAAATGAGGCCAGTTAAAATAATGATATTGTATATTTGCTGGGAGGACCCAGAGCTAGTGCATAGGGCCCTCAGTAAGCACTCATCCCTGTCCCCATCACTGCCTACCTCTTTACACATTGGACATGACTGCCTATCCTCTGGGTTCCTCTAGTCTCTAGCTGAACAGCTCTTTATTCCACACAAGCTACTCTGCTTTCTTAGTACATATGGATGAAATAGACATGTGTTCTTTGGAAACTGAAACAAAACAACATCTAAGACTACAGCACAAAGAACCCGGTATTTCCCTGGTTCTCATTTTGCAGAAGTACCTGAAGCAGTTTACCCCTCCATGTCTGAGTGCCCATGTTGCTATGTGTAATTCTACCTAGACAGCCTGTGTTCTGAAGCTATTTTGACCATTTAAGCAGTTGCTTAGTATGGTATAAGGTATTTTCAACTGGTGGATTGTATCATTAACCACTGCTGCACAACCAATTACCCCCAAACACAGTTACTTAATTGTAAAAACATCTGAGAAAACTCAGGGTGCATATACAATCTGTATCATGTCTGTAAGTTGGCTGGGTTTTGGTTGACTTGGGATAGCGCCATCTGGACATGTGCTCAGCTTACAGCTGCTCGACAATAGTGTGGCAAGCTTGAGTCTTGCCTGGGTAGCTCATCCTTCCTAGGGCCAAGGAAGCACAGGGGCATGCCCCTCTTACAAGAAATACAGTAGGAATGCAAACACAGTTAATGTTTCTTAGGTTCTGTGCCATGTCTGCCTAACACCATTTGTATCACGTGGCACTTCCTGGGATGACGTGAACAGACACACATTCACCACATACAGAGGGCATCAAAGAGAGAGCACAATCACCAAGCCCAGCTCAGTGGACCAGTGGGTTCACTTACTGGAGCATGGAAGACTCAGGCAGCTACACCAGCAGGCAGACTGCTCCAGCACTGGATCCAATGGATCCCCATCTGCAGTGAACCTTCCACCTAAATACTCTAGCACTGCCATGGCCACAGGCAGCTGGGGGACGGAGGCAAGTGGGAAGGGGTAGCTGGAGTCTCAGGGTCTGACAACTCCTGCTCCACCTTTAGAAAGGGATGTTACTTACATACTGGCCAGATTTCTGTAACAACCAGCTCCAGGACATCACATGCCAAGTCCAAGGTCAAGGGATGCAGAAGCCAATTTTGCTTATAAGAAACAAATGTGAGTAGACTGGAATGAAGTAGAGACCAAGCCATGAGGTGAGTACCCCTGGGGCCCTAGCTACTTCGGAAGGTGAGATGGAGGACACTGTAGCTAAGGAGTTTGAGAAGAGCCTGAGCAACACAGTAAAACTCCATCTCAAATACTGAGCTCATTCTACCACATGGATAATTAGTTGAGATTTTGTTTTAATTTTTTTTATTATTGGGATTAATTCTGACTCTACTACTGGTTTCCATTCCAATGTCATTACTATCCGCTATTTGGAGCTCTCTGGATACACACCTTGGATAACTTGATTGATCACCTTCTCAGAAGTATTTCTCAAGTCAACCATCCATGTCAAACAGCACACACATTTCAATCAGTGACACATCCTGTCTAAGGATGCTTCAAGAAGATGGCAAAGCTGTAACAACCATGCAAGACCAGGATGAGTGATTCCTCACACTTCCACCAACATTAGACTTTATGACTTAAAAACATCTTTGCTCATCCTGACAAGCTAAATATGCCTTGATGTTTGTTAAATGTTTCAAATGTCTAGTGAAATTGAAACAACTTATTTTCATTATATTTTTGAGACAGTTTCTTATAGTCCAGCCCAAGATCAAAATACTGTTTATTTTCTTTTGTACTTCTTATAAATGATTGAATTGATTCTTTTATTCATTCCTACCTTCTCAATTTGTTTTCCCTAATAAAATCTAACTTTCACCAAGGTAGGATGCAGCTGGTTTGTCATTCCCAACTCCTCTGGAGTTCTAATGCCACAGCCTCACCTCTGCTACAAGCTGGCTAGGTCGGCAAGAGAGAAGGCATTGAGGGCTTCATGCCCTTCATTGGACTGGGGAATGCCAGGGCTATGATGAGGTTGGGGCAGGTCGAAACCCAGGCCAGTCTTCTGTGAAGGGTGATGAATATCTCTCCTGATAATGTTGACGCAGAAGGAAGAGGCTGGCCTCAAAAGCTCTGTCATTTCTGATGCCACAAGGAAGTGCTCTATAGCCAATGGACAGTTATATAGGTTCTATTTAAGGAACTCTAAATGCACACACATCAGTAACCAGTTCCCTAATGGCAGGTTTTGGAAAGAAAATGGCAAATTCTTAACCTTTCTAGTGTAGTTGGAAATGTACACAGGCCTCCCTTGCATGGACAGACTCTTCCTATTTCTAGCTCAGAGAAAACTGAGGCAGGAAGGAGCTTCAATTGGGAAAATGTGCAGCCAGGATAAGAATGAGCTGGCCCAGCTCTGGAGCAAGTGATTTTAATTACTTCATTGCTCTTTCTCCAAATTTAGTGCTTCCCTGATTGGATCCAAGCTGCAAGATGCTGCATGCTATCACATGACAACAAGAACAAGGAATGAGAGGAATATTTCTCTTTGCTCAGACCCTTAGGAAGGGTCTAAATGCTGGGTTTTAAAGAAACACTTAGAAGCTGGGTATAATGGTTCACCTGTAATCTCAGAACAAAACAAAACCCACACATAAAATCTTAGCGAGGCATGGGTGGTACACACCAGTATTCCTAACACTAAGGAGGATAAGGCAGGATAGCCACAAGTTCAATGCCAGTATGGTCAATAAAATGAGTTCCAGACCAGACCAAGTGAGATCCTGTCTGAAAAAAACTAACAGAAGCGACCATCTAGGAAGTATTGTTGCAGGCAGTGGCCAACCAGCACTCAAACTCGGGGCTGCAGCAGAGACAGGTCCCTAGCTCCAGAGCTGTTTTGTGACTATAAGCCTCCACAGGTAACTAAGCCAGAACAGGACCATTTTCCAGGCCACCGGGAGGATGAAGAAATCTCCGCTAGGAAGCCCCGCTTTATAGTCCTGTCTTCCAGGAGTTCTTGTCTGGCGTACAAATCTTCGAATAAAGGCTGCACACCAGAACAGGTGGAGGCTGCACATCCCTGACATCATTCTCGTCTCAACAAGGTCAACAGCCAAAGCTGGGGACACCAACCGGAGTCGTATGTGGATGAGGTTCCACTCGTCCATCTAGTGCAGTTCCACTATCAGGTAGCTATGGTTCAGTTTGCAATGCTTTGCTTTTATTACCTACACAGTGCACAGGCTGTCCTAACTTGCAAAAACACAAAAGCGAAACTGATCATTATACATAGATACCCTTAGTGGGGTACGGAGGCTCACATCTGTAATCCTGCACTCCGGAGACTAAGGAAGGACAATTACTCAGAGTTTGACACTAGTGTGGGCTACACAGTGAGTCCCAGGTCAACCTGAGTTATAGACTGAAGTCTTATCTCACAGTCAAAGATGCCTGTGCCTCGATCCTCTTCAACCCCACTTTACTAAGCTAAATGGACTCCCAGGTAGTGAGAGTGGCCTAGCCCTGCCTGCATTTCCCAGGCTAAGTGGCTACTGCGATCCTTCAGGCTCAGCATATTCCAGGTGCCATCAAAATCTAACAAAATGGCAGGACACCCAGCAGCATTTTGAATTGCCTCAGTCATACTTTTGTCTATTTAGGGAAAAGGCAGGATGATTAAGCCACAGTCTAGAGAACTGCAGAGGAGCCTGCAAGCAAAACCTCGGGGGAAGAATCCTATTAGGTATTCTTCAGCAGAGCTACCTGGAGATGAATACTGATGAAGACCTCAGCACCCATGTTTAACCCCCACCCCCACAGGAGCCATTTGTTCTTTTGAAAACAGAGACAGGAAGATAACCACTTCAAATGATTCCTATGCTCAGAACTGTATCCAAGTATATCTAATTATTAGAATTGTCCATACAGTATATTGAGATTTTGCTGAGTCATTCATGATTTCACCCTTTTATTTACCTACTAACTCGTAAGTGAACAAACTCATATTGTTTGCAGACAGGATCTTGCTACAGAGCACAGGCTGGGCTCAAATTCTCCATCAGTCCTCTACGGCTTCACAAGTGCTTATATCACAGGCATTGGCTTGTGCAGCCAACCCACAAGTTATACAGGTTCAGCCTCTTAAGCATTTTAATTAGAAATAATCAGATCTCTTAAGGGAAGCTTTGTATCTGGGCAACTAGTTTAATATGACATAATCTGCTGTTGCCATTTCTAAAACCTGTATCACCTACCTTTTGAAAAAACCAGCCAGTTCTACATTGTATGTGCATATGCACAGTACAGGACCCTCCAGCCTGATGTGCAAGCTCACATCCTTGTGGTGTAAGGATTTTTTGTTATTTTCTGATAGGAAATTTTGTGCTTACTAATTAAAACAATAAGCACATAGATAGTAACAGAAATAACAGTTATGAAAATAGCTTGATTTTTCAAACCCAACATCTAGTAAGGGCAGCAGTGCCTCTCTGTTAGAAATCTCCCAGAGCAAAGCTCAAGTCTCCTCGTGGCATGTGCATTCAGTCCGCTAAGGGCAAGCTATTCTGGCTGAAGTCTATGAAAAATGGCCTCATCAAAACCTAACACACAATAGTTTCTTATAGGTCAGTTCCAATGTGGAATCTTAAACTGCATCAACAAATACTTGGTATATTACATGAAACCTCAAGGGTTTATTGTGCTTTGAATGGGCATTTGGAAAATTATCCGTGTGTGTGTGTGTGTGTGTGTGTGTTAGTAGTTCACTGAGGTATATACACCTTCCAGTACTGGTATATTTTATTATCCAGTATTAACATCATGTCACTATTACCACTGATCTCAAAATGGATAATCCCCCATCTTCCTGGGGGTCGTACCCTATTGAAGAAAGAAAAGTAAAAGACAGATTGGTAAGGTAACATAAGACAGCTAGTAGAGCCGTGGGAAAAACAGAGGATGGGCCTGGAAATGTGAGTGGCACCTCAGCCCTCAACTGGCCACCAGGGAAGCCTGAGTGCTGCCTAACAGAGTCTTCCTGACACCACAGCTGTGGTTACCTGCACAAGACAAAAACTGGAACACCTGGAGTTCACAGGATGAATACTTGTTTTCCAAAATTATAATTTTAGTTTCTTGAGTCTTACTATTCATTTGTAAGAAACCCTTCATCCTGCTTTACTTGTCATGGTTTGAAGTAAAAATGATGATGCATTTAAAAAGATAGAAGGATTTACAATGCCTCAGCCCAGGTGCTTTCCCTGGAGATGAATATTGTATTGTAGCATGTGGCAAAGACACTGTGTTAATATCATGCAGAATACGTGTATGGGTTGGTTTTTGAGACAGGGTCTCAACTGAGTAATACTGTTTGGCCTGGAGCTCTACAGCAGGCTGGTCTTGAACTCACTGAGACCCATCGGCCTCTACCTCCCAAGTACGAGGCACGTGACATCGTGCCCTGCTCTGATCTCCATGTGTGTGCTGTGGCATGTGTCTCCCGTTCCCCCACCACACAAAATAAACTACATGTAAATAAAAGAGATGCCAATACTCACTATAACTAAAGAGATCACACAATGTGGTAAAATTGCCTTTCTTTGGAAACCTGTGACTTCACCTTGGTTGCTTTGTACCATCAATGCAGCTGCAAACAGTGTAAAAGGCAAGTTATCCTCTCATTCTGTCAGCAATAGCTTTGTTCTTCTGCACAGCCTGCAAGGAAGATTTGGGGGTATCACTGGGAGTATGTTTATTTGGAGAATCAATGATCTTTCTGGGTGAGTTCTTAGGGCTCCACATTCCGCCTTATTGGTGACTGGTGTGTGTGGGTTCGCTTCTACTATTATCATTATGTAAAACTACTTCAAAAGTTACTTTTTTGGAATTCTGCCCTAATAACTCTCAGCTTCCGTGATCACTTGCCCAGCCTGGACCCACGAACAGACCATCATGGGGCCTGCCCTACCCCAGGATACTCGGGTGGTTATTGGTTGCTGAGGGAAAAGCTTTCGTTAGATGGAGTAGCCACTTGTAAGTTGCCTGTGCTCCTGCAGGTGGCCGCAATTAACCTATCTTGGCGTGGTGGACTTTTTGTTCTGCGGTTGGAGTCCAAGCTGGAGTGACTGCATATTTCTCTTCTGCCCCAGGAAAAGTTCATACAATAGCTTCTCAGCTTATCCTTGAGAATTTTAAAAAATGGAGCAAACTTATATTACTCCACAGAAGGTGAGGCTAATAAAGAATCCTTCATGATGCAAACACTTGAACAACTAATTGTTTTCTTTTTAATATTCTGGCATAGTAGCCTTTTAAAAATTTGGGCTAAGGGCTGGCAGATGATCCAAACTGTATTCCCAGCACAAACATGGTGGTCCACAACTACCCATAACTCCATTTTCAGGGAATCTGATGCTTTCCTTCTGGTCCCTCAGGTACTAGACATACATTCAGGAAAAACATCCATACACATACAGTGAGTAAATAAAAATCTTAGGTGAATAAATAAATTGGGCTCATCCCAAGTTTCCTTGTGGTTTAATGTTCCCATAGCAAGAATATACTGAATGCATATTGTATGCAGAGAATACACTGTAACTTAGTTGCTTTCTTTCCTGTTAACTTTTGATAATCACATGAATCTGGACCTAGAGAAATATGAATTGCTTCCTATCAGTCAAGATGTTCAGACAATATATGAAAAGTGTATTAGGAAGGTCAAATGAATTGTGAAGATATTTTGAAACTGCTTATTTATCATTCTGCTTGGAAAGCTTCACTTTAAAGCAAGGAGACACTCAAAATCATGACTAGGTTAAAAACCAGACCAGCCTTCAAGCCAACAATGGGCCTGCTGACAGGTGGGGAAGGACGCACTAAATATCCTGCTTCAATGTCTGAGGCATCAGTAAACAGTGGAGCAGGATGGGCAGAGTCCTGTAATGGGAACACTGCTGACATGACCTAAGTTCCCTGAGCCCCTCTTAGAGATTTGGAGGTTGGTGAGACTTCTGAAAATTCCTTAAGCCTATGAAGTTACCCATTTGCTGAGACACACTATAGTTTTCAGAGACTTTTGACACCCCCAGCTTTTAATATTTCTGCTGACACATTTCTGTTTGATTTGTGAAGATGGTTTTGCTATATGTCATAATTTTTCTCATTGTTCTGATGAAATGTTTTGGGAAGAATTGTTTTGTTGCTGTTATTTTTCTCTTTTGACACAGGGTCTCTCTCTCTAGCCCTGGCTGGCCGGTAACCTGCTACGGAGAACAGGCTGGCTTGTAATTCAGAGATCTCCCTGAATCTGCCTCCGACCTGAGTGCTGCAATTAAAGGCATGTACCACTGTTGTGGGCTCTGCTTCAATCCAACATAACTCAAACACCAGGACAATGCAGATGACAAAATTTTATTGTAATCAAGCCACTACTGATCGACCAGGGCTCCAGAGCAGACTCAGGAGTTGAACTAAGACCCTGAAGGGATTGTATATCATATTTAAAGATTAAAACCATAAAGCAAGGGAGAGAAGGGTGGGCTGTAGCACTGTCCAGTCATATTTTAACATAAGGGAGCGAGGGCATTTCCATCAATCAGGACAGCAGTAGGTTCCTGGGCCTGAACTTAGTTTGACCCTACCAGCAAGATGGAGAAACTGTCCTTCAAATATTTGGACCCAGACAACTGCTTTTTTATAAGCTGTCCCTGAGATGTCTGGACTCAGACAACTGTTTTCTCACAACAGAAGCTGTTCAGCTATTGGGAAGTCCCCAACTCCCTTAGGGCCTGGGACCTTGAACTTAGTTTCTCCCTAAGATTAAATGGAGTCTGAAAACGAAATGGCAGTACTTAGAATAAGTTTCTTTTGCTTGTTCCCAACTCCACCAAGCTTGGCCTGGGAATTGTTTTTTGTTCATGGTTTCAAAGGTTCAGCAAATGTCCTTTGTGCTTGTAGAGGATCTCTGAAAGTACCTGGCCCCAGAGACCTACTTCCAGATCCAGATCCACCTAAAGTTTCTGTAACTTTGCAAAATTGCACTACGAGCTAGGACCAAAGACTAATACCAGCCTTGGAGGATATGTCAAGACGTAACATTACATAGCCCAGGCTGGCCTTAAACTTGCAATCCTCCTGCTTCAGTTTTCGAGCACTAGGATTGTAGGTGTCTACTGTCTACTATGCTTGGCTCTTGTCTACCTGGTGCCTGCTGATCTCGGAGCTTTCTAAACTAAGAGGAAAATCAGCTGCAAAGCTGCAAACAGAGCAGTAAATGTTTAGACATGGTTAAAGTAAACAAATTTAAAAATCACCTTCTAGTCAGTCCTCTATCTGAACAGATGGAGCTCCAGTTGCTTCATGCGTTCCATGTGTTTTATTTTAAAAAAACAAAGTCCTTGTAACCTCTGTCCTGCTGTGCCTGCCTTCTCTGCCGTGACCACTCATGAGTCCTAGGAGGGAACTGTTCTCTCATGGCTGCCACTAAAAATACATTTACTCCTTTCCTAAGTAGCTTTTCTACACAGATTATAAACCTTACCTCAATTTACTTCACCCAAATTTTACCTCTAGTCTCAGCTGAGGAAACATGGTTCCTGAACACTATCATTGAGTTAGCCTGTTATTCTCACAAACCTGGAACACCCAAAACAAACCACATGGCAGGCAAGGAGCTGGAAGCCTTCTGTTGATGGGGCTGAGAGTACCACTGGCTGTTCAAGCCACATCTCAATTATCGAAGTCTGACATGGAGACGCAAGAGCAACTGTAGGAACTAAAATAAAGAAGGAATCAGCCCCAAGGGCCATGAACCACAACAGGCTGCACTGAGTATTACTGGGCAGTCCTTGACCTTGCCTCTCATCACAAACTGGTCCCTAAATGAAGACAGCAGCACAGATGAAATCTGTTTCAGTCACTGTAAATGACTTAACACAGAACACCACAATAGTGTTGGATGGCTGATGTGTCTTGCTATTTCTTTGGCTAAAAGCTCTTTGACGTTCTGTTACACTCCTTCCAGCAGAAAGAGGGACTGACTATAGAGCTCTGAGACTGATCTCATATACATAACTTCATTTGAGAGCCTGGTTCTTCCACTCTAATGGACTGGTACAAGTGGGGCACACAGGTTAATTCCAAGACACTGAAAACAAAACAAATAGGCCACTTGGGAGGTGAATGCAAGAGGATCAAATGTTCAATGTCATCTTTGGCTACAGAGCAAGTTGACAGTAGGCCTGGTCTACATGAGACTCAAAACAAAAAACAAACAAACAAACAAAAAAAAAAACGGAAACCAAATGAAACAAAACAAAACCCAAAAAAAAAAACCCCCACCAAAATCCCAAAAAACAAACTTGAACAACCAAAACCATGAATACTACTCCTCTCCCACACACTCCAAAAGCCAAGAGTCTAAACTGAGCTCAAATCTCTAAGAAGCCAGATATCTGGAAATTGCAGAAAAGTGCCTGGCCCATCCCAGACACCCAGTGGCCACAAAAAGAGACAATAAAACCCAGAGTTTCAAAACCAGCTTGCATAAAGAAAATGGTGAACAGCCCAATTCTGTCCCTAATGAAACCCCTTCCCTCTTCCTTAAAATTTGCCACCAAAAACCCAACTTAAGCCAGTCTCACTATGTAACCAGACTAGCCTCAAACTCAGAGATCCACCTGAGTGCTGGGATTAAAGGTGTGAATCACCATGCTTGGCAAGAAAGATACTTTTTCAGAAATATTTTAAACAGCAGAGAATGCTTGTTCACTAAAGAAAAAGGAGAAAGAGCGGGGCACAGCTCAGCTGTGCATCTCAATTATGTGTGAGGCCCTGGGCTAAGTTCCAAGGCTGCAAAATAAAGTGCAAAATCTCATGGGTTATCCCCCACCCCCCTACCCCGGCTGAAAGTCAAGGGGTGGGTGTGTGTGTGTGTGTGTGTGTGTGTGTGTGTGTGTGTGTGTCTGTGTGTGTGTGTCTGTGTGTGTGTGTGTGTGTGTGTGTGGTTTTCTATTGTAATCTCTTTACCCTTGTGCTGTGTAGGAGCCAGTCTGCAGAGGCTGGTCATTCACTCTGTGTTCCTGGGAAGAGCTCCCTCAATGAACAATGGTGACAGTACTGTCACCTCTACTTACTGAGGCACTGACCTGAACACCTGAATTGTATTAACATAGACCAGCATTGATGTCAAGGGGCGTCGTAGGGCTAAGGAAAGAGATTAAGACCACACTGAGATCTTCAGCTGGAGGGAACCGACCTACTTGAGAGCTAGCCCGAGCTCCTACTGAAGCCACTAATTTCTTGATATCAACTCCTTCCTTCACTTGTTAAATGCTTACAACTTTATAGCAGGATTCAGTGCGATGAGAAAGCTTTCAATTTTTCAATAGTTGTATATTTTATTGAATATTTTTCACTTTTTCAACCTGAATAACATGATTTTAGTATTAGCATAGCGACCTTAGCACACAGCCTAGTCTAAAAAGGCAGATTTTAGGGAGCACACATCTACCCCACCTAGGGTAAGTTCTCCAGTTACACCTCCTGGCAATGCTGCTCTTCCAATAGAGAACAGTGAGGAGGTACAGCTGAGAGCTGCAGGTGGGCTGGAGAAGGCCGAAGCTCTGCCTCTGCAAACACTGTCTGCAGGAGCCCTTGCTTTGTCCTATCCATTGGCTCCCTAGTCTTGAGGCATCCTGATATTACAGCAAAGAGTGAAACTAAAAACTGTTCCTCCAGAGGAAATCTATAATAAAACACTGTTTGGTGCTGCTTGTTATTAAAAACAAAATTTATAGTAAGAAACTTATATTTAAAAAAAACTTAAAAAACAGGACTATTACTGTTCCAAAAGTAAGCCAATTTAAAAGAATCTCAGTCTACCGGAGAAGGACTCAGCAAATCTAGCCATGCAGGCCTCTGCGACTAGGATTCCCCAGGAGCAGAAGCAGTGGGAGGGCCTGAACCTCCATGAGCTCTCCGCTATAGAGGAGCTGCAGGGTCAGGAACAGCCAAGCCTCAGCCCTGTGGAGCCTGCCCCTCTCACTGAGTGCAGCATTCCCACTTTAAAGACAGTTGGTGTGCTTCGTGGCAGCTGGAGACCTTGACAGTCACTGGAGACCATAAGTCTGAGTTGAATTGTTCAAGGTCAGGGTCACAGTGAGGGAACGAGGATCCTTCTTATTCTTGTGCACTGTGATCTTTCCTTTCAGGGATTCACCTACAAAGAAAGGCACAGCATATTGTGAAAACAAGCTAGCAGAAACACAATACTAGGTGGTTCTCTTTTTCTGTGATCATGGAGGTACAAGACATGGCTGCTGGTCTTCAGTGGCCTGCAACTGTAAACAGGAAGAACCTACAGAGGTGCCACTGTGAGCACAAATCAGCCAGGTTTTCCTGAAGACTGAAAGGCATGTCTGTGTGCCTTTCTATC
>CAJQZJ010033481.1:3358275-3374409 GCA_907164525.1 Lophiomys imhausi | reverse complement strand
AGAAACCTCATTTAACTCTCTCCGGTTTTGCAGTTACTTAGAGCAATAAAGTAAGGCTGACAGTGGTGCACTCAGCATCCCTGCCTGAAAAAGATCACACCAAACCCCAGGCATAGCTTTGCAATGTGGATGGACACAGGATGTAGGCAAGAATGACCATGTGTGTGTGTAATTGTCTGAACACATACTACATTGATTACCAACAGAACCAACCAAACTAGGCCCTAGAGGATTACAGAGATTGAAACACCAACCAAAAACAAACAAAACAAAAAAAACCCCAAAACCAAAAACTATATAGACTAGACCTAGATATATCTATATATTTCAATATATCTATAAACAGTAGGCAGCTTGGTCTTCATGCAGATCCCTTAGTAAGTGGAGGTGGGCTGTCTCTGGCATGGTCTCTGTTGCCTGTTCGTGGAATACCTTACCCTAGCCAGGCTGCCTTGTTGGGCCTCAGTGGAAGAGGAAGCCCTGATTCAATTTGATGAACCGAGATGCGTTGATACTGGGGGGGGGGGGGCTCCCTTCATCAAAGGAGACAAGGAGGAGGGAGAAGGGGAAGAGGGTAGGAGGGTGGGACCAGGTGGGGAGGAGAGGGGGCTTCAATTGAATAAAAATTTTTTAAAAGCCCTGCACTAACCTACTCGCCCATTCCAATATAGGACTAAAATAAGCAGAACAGTTCTTGGGATATGATGGTTACTCATGTATACCATGTGTCTTTGCTGTTAGGCAAGACTCACAGTTAGACCAATGGAAGAAACAGTGTGCACAGGACAGAATCCATTCAGCCAAACCTAAAAGTGACTTATATGTTGATGTGTAGGTTAATGTGCACCTATGGCTCTGATACCTTATATACTTCTCTATGTTGTGGCTGATATTTATTTGATATTATTTGAGACAGGATCTCACTCTATAACTCAGGGCTGACCTGGAACTTACTACACAGCCAAGGTGTGAGTCAACACACCCAGCCTTTTCTCTATAACACAAAGAGCAGGCATAACCACGATTCTTAAGTCCTAGTCAGATGGTCCCAGACACTCCACTAAGCTCAGGTTCATCACTGGTACATAACTGTGCATACACAATCCATTTAACTTGTCCTTTGCACTAGGCTATCAGAAGGTGTGCACAGGATCTCCATCCTTTAATGACTACGCACATCTGTGAAGTAAGCACACTATCCCTCCTTGTCAGATCACATGACATTCAGTGAGGTCAGTCTTGTCCCCAGGGCCACATTCTAGTCAGTGGAGAACAGGTTTTGTTGTTGTTTTCCCTTTCTGGCTCTAAGACTAACCCTAGAGTTCGCATGTGCTAAACCAGTGGTTTACTGCTGGGTTGCCTATCCAGCCCCAAGAATGAAGATGTAATAGTTGAGGTCACTTGGCTCTCAAGTCTGTGCTCCTCTGCTGTCCAGCAATGTCTCCTGTACCCGAACACAGTTGTTATGGCTAAAAATACTAATGTGGACGACAGGAAACACCCTCAGTTTCACTACTCAGTCACATCTTTCTGTAATGGCATTAGTATCTAAATTACACAATTGTACAATTACAATAAATTATACTTATCTGTTATGGCATTAACCTGGAGAAGAAACAAATTACTATCCTCACTAAATCTAAGAGAATTTGCAATTTAAAATATATAATAATGCCGTTGATTGTTCTTACCAACAATTTTATATGTTTCCTTTAAAAATGTACTTGTATGTATGTAGAGCAGAGGACACTGGTGGGTATCTTCAACTGCTCCCATTTAAAATGTTTTAATTTAATTTTTCTGATCATATTCACTCCTATTCCCCCACCTCCACCCAGATTCATTCTCCACTCCCTTCCTACCCAACATTGTGTCCTTTTATTGTCATTTTTGAAATAGCCTCCTAAACCGGTTATGTAGATGAGGCTGACCTTGAACTCACAGAGATTCACCTGTTTTGCCTCCTTGGTGTTGGGATTAAAGGAGCGCACTACAATGCCCAGCTTTTCCTTTTAAAAAACTCCATCAAGTCCAATTTGTGCTGCTCATGTATCTTTAGATGTATGTGGCTTTACATGGAGTATGGCATACTTGCCAGGGACTGCAGAGGAAACTTACTGCCCCTCCCCAGAAGCTAGCTGTCAGTTAACAGATCCACTTTAGTTTATTTTTGTTTTCTGAGACAGGGTCTCACCATGTAGCCTTGGGTGGCCCTGAAGTCATAGAGACCCACTTGCTTCTTGTTATCCCCCCTCATGTTAGGATTAAAAGTACATGCCATCACTCTTGGCCTAACTTTATTACTTCATTGAGACAGGAAGTCTCTCATTACACCTGGAGCTCACCAACTGGGCTAGACTGGATGGCCAGTGAACGTCAGGGATCAAGCTGCCTCTTCATCACCAGGATTATGGGCATATGTGTGACCACACCTGGCTTTTTACATGGATATTGCAGATTTGAACTCTGGTCCTCATGCTCGTAGGGCAGGTGCTCTACCTACTGAACCATCTCCTTTTGTAGTTTTAAGTTTTATTTTACACCAAGAAACTTGGTCTGAATTTATCATTTATTGATCCGGAAACTAGGAAGGAGACGCCTCTTCATGGTAAATTAAATAGACTTGTTTTGGTACATGATGGAGAGAAAAATGGAACTTATGCCATATATCTACATAAAACCATGAAACATTGCTACAGATCAAAATTAATGAGGACACATGTACATGGATGGACTCAGCACTGTGTGGTCCAAATTCTCCCCACTGATCTGTTGCCTTAATGCATCCTCGTCAACATCCCAGTGGGGCTGAAACTCAGATGCTATTCAAATTTCACATGTAAATGGAATATAAACAAGGACTGAACATTTTATAAGATGGTGTCCTCCTGGTTTAAGGACACACACATAGATCAGCAGAACAAAGTGTGCGCTCAGAAAGAGGCCCGTATGCATACGGCCCATTAATTTTTGACAAAGGAGCCAAGGTAATTAAATGGGAAAAGGACAGTTCTGTCAAGAAGCGAAGGAGGAACAACTGAAAAGATGAATTACTAACTCTTAAAATGAACACAAAATAGATTAGAGACCTAAATGTAGAGAGCAAGAGTGAATGCTTCAGACAAAACACAACATCCTTGTCTGAATCAGCTAAAGTTTTAAGATCTGTACACAAAGCACATGCTGTCAATGACTGATATACTACAGCTCATTGAAATTCCTATTCTTTGGAAAGACATGGGAGGGATTGGGATGAAGATATTAGCAATCTGATAAAGAACTTGTTTCCACTTACACAAACAATTCTTACAATTAAATGACAACAAATAACCCACTTAAAAATTGAGCAAAAGGACAGGATGTGGTAGCACCTGTCTACTGGCCAGAACTTAAGGGGCAGACGGAGGGCAGGAGGATGGAAAGTTCAAAGCCAGCCTGGTCCAGTCAGCCAGAGACACATAGTGAGACTGTCTCAAAAATCCAAATCCTCACAAAAGATACAAATTCCAAAAACAGACGGAAAACGCCATTAGTAATTGGACAAATGCAAATTACATATACAAACACAAAGCTGGGCAAAGAGCTAATCATAATCTAAGCACCCAGGAGGATGAAGCAGGAGATACTGCACCATAGAGTGAGGCTGTCTCAAAGACACAAAGAAAGTACAGATAAAATTATGCACTCAATAGAACCGTTAAAATAACTGACTTTATATGAACAAACAGTGGTAGGAACACTAAACATGAAGCAGACATTGCTGCTGTTCTTATGTTTGAAGGTAAAACAAAAGATCTGTCTTCCACAGCAGTAGTTTCAAAGATTAGGGTGCAATACACACTTACTGAAGTTAATTCAATAGTGTGAAGGGTCACAGTGGTAAACACATAATTCATACTACTGAGCCCCTTCAACTGTCCATGCCTAACTAAAGTGCCAAAGCAGTGGTTGGCACAGTAGGCTAGATAAGAGTAATTAGTCAGTTTCACCAGATAGAAATAACTGATGCTGCTGGAGTGTGCACCACAAGTCTTGGTATATAGAGAGGAATAGCCAGAGCAAGCTCACTGTGTATGTAAAGAAACATCCTGATCATAATCATATTTCAAGTTTAAACATGAGACAGAGAAGGATTTCTAACACAAAATTTTTGTGTAAGCTGAGTAACAAACTGTGCATTATTTTTAGAGGCAAAGAAATACCACACATTGAAAGGAAGTCTTCTGCAACTAAACCCTCCTTCTTGGGGGGAGGACTCCAACCAAGCTGGAGGCACCCAAAATCTGAAGTGGGCAGTTTATTTGCAATTATTTTTACAACTAGTTTATAAATAAAACAAACAAAAACCTAGTGGAGTTTGTTCCTTAGCCAAATGGATTCTGGCTGATTTCTTATTTCATACATTCTTAGTTGGAGAAATTCTTTGTTCACGTCTTTCTCTCCTTTTTTTTTTCCTTTTTCTTTTCTATTCTTTCTCTTTTCTTTAAAAATTGGATATGGAGTCTCACTGCATATCCCTGACTGACTTGACCTCTCTATATAGTCCAGGCTAGCTTTGAACTCAAAGATCCCTCTGCCCCTGCCTCTCTAGGGTAAACCACCAGGTCTAGTCATCTTCCTGCTTCCTAAGTATTCAGTCTACCCTCACAGGGAGTAAATGTAGTTTACCAAACATCATCAGCCATTGATGAAGATATAAGCAGGGATATACAATGTATACATAAGTACACAGAAAAAAAATCTAGGCAAAGTAACTGCATGGCTATGCATTTGTTACTTGAGGGTATGATGGTGTACACCTATAATCTCAGCACTCAGGAGGAAGCGAAAGGATCAGAAGTTCAAAGCCATCCTCAGGTACACAGTGAATGTACTCTGTACATTTCAAGGCCAGATTGGGTGAGTTTAGACCCTGCTTCAAACAAGCAAACATTTTGTATGTTAAATCACAGATAGCAAAATTCATGTAATGTAAAATTTCCCAAATAGACTCTTGGCTCTAACTACCTAAAAACTCTGTTCTGTATTGAATATAAAATCACACACAGAGAATTCTTTTTAGCTACACAGGATCCAAACAACCTGCTCAAGTTCGGCAACACAGTAAAGATTCCCCAAGCACACTGGAGCTGGCAAGATGGCAACATTGCAGAGAGTTAAGAACCTTAGCATGGTGCCACCCTAAGTGATTCAAGAATCAGACTTCAGTGAGTGATTCTTCTCTTACTGTGTTCCCTCAGCACAGCAATACTGATAGGACAAACACTAACAGATAAAAACGAGAGGCTAAGGACTCATGCTGATAGAACTCAGCACAGCACATGGGACACAAACTCATGCCATTAGAACTCAGCACAGGCTGTTGTAAGGGGATGCGGCAGCAGATGTATACACAAGCTGACCTGGAGAACAGTATGAAGCCATTAATTGAGGACAACCAGTAAGATTCAAAAGTGAGCAGAACTGAAGTGGAACTCACACAGAGAAGCCACACCAGCTGCATATGTAGAAGGCTGTCTTAAATAAATCCACGAAACTGCTTAAGAAAACAGGAGAGTAAGCTAAGAAACGAGCAGTATAATTGCTGGAGAAATGCAGTTCAGTGGTAGAGCATCTGCCAAGGCATCTGTGAAGCTCTGGGTTTGGTTCTCATGCACCACCAGACCCTGGAACCAGAAAAGGGAGCTAGATCATGAGTTAGTCTGGAGGCCCTGAAAGGGTTGTGCTGAGAACGATGACAGACAACATGTTTTTATAAATGGCTTTAGGGAGAAGTCTGGATTTTATCCAGATGAAACTGTATAATGAGTTTAAAATTTTGATGGCACATACAGTTCAGAGTCTTGCCAACATTCCCTCTCATAAGCTTGCCACTCACAAGTCTCAAAAGATGACCTGTTGACCATGTGTTTTACAGTTTACAGCCCTTCAATTTACATTTTAGGGCTGGCTATGGTTCAGCAGGTAAAAGCATTGCCGTCATCCCTGAGGACTGCAATTCAATCCTGGGACCCACACTGTGGACTGAGGGAACCAACACCCCCATGTCCTCTAACTCCCATATGAGCACTGTGCCATGTGTGCTCCTACATATACAAATAAATAAAATGCAAAGTTTTAGTTAAAAAACAAATTGTTTCTTTCTATAGTCCACTGTGTAGTGTAGAAAATGCACCAACCACACAGCACACCTCTCCATTCAGTTAGGATTTAATTTCTCTCAATAATGTTCTGTAGTTCTAAATGTACAGGCCTTACATATCTTTCTTTCTTTTAAAACTACATTTATTTGCTTACTTTATCTGGTGTGTGTATGTGGACACTTGTTTATCAGTGTGAGTGTGTGTGTGTGTGTACATGTGAAGATCAAGAACTGTGAGTTAATTCTTTCTTTCCACTATGTGGGTCTCAGATTGTCAAGTTTGGCAGCAAGCACCTGCACCCACTGACCCATCTTGTCAGCCTTCTGATGTGGATCTGAGGCCTTTCTTTCTTCATCCTCTCTATGTTATATATATTTTTTGGATCTGGCTTATAAAGGGTGCTTTTTAAATCTGTTGATCAGCAATGTATGCTACTTGTTTTATGTGTGTGTCTATCTTAATGGAGTTTTAATAAGTCTTCAGTCTGTGGGTAGATTTGGCCATTATGTCATAAGTATTTTCTGCCCCATGCCTCTTCTCCCTGCTTTTCTTAGGGAGCCCTGTTATTACACTGAGGACAGGACACTTAGAATTTCCCTATATAAGTGAGAAACTCAACGTTTGTTTGTTAACTCTCTCCCTCATTTTGACATTTATCAACCATCTACACCTATCAGTCTATCATCTCTATCAACCAAGCACCTTCCAGTCTTCCACCTCCCTCAAGTCTAAAATACATGACTGGGGAAGATGTACTTTTAAAGTACTAGCGTTAAGCTGGCAAACAGGCTACAACAAGAAATATTTTCAAGTTTCCATGCAAAGGCAACATGAGCTACAAAAATGAAAGCTAAGCTGCATTGAGAGTCCTAGTTCCTGTTAATCTTGGGTCAGCTGTGCTATGCCTCAGCTTTCTTCAGAGAAAATGACACCATCAAAGTCTCAGCCCCATAGACAGCACTGAATCCTTGAGTGAGAGGTGTGAGCAAGGTGCAGCTTTCCTCTAACAGCCTCATCTGCACTCTATTCAATTTATGCAGCAATAGTGAAATCAAAGGCACCTCAGAGCATCAGGAAGCAGAAGCACACAGAGTTTAGCATAATGGCAAGATGCAGTCCCTGCTAGGCTTCACCAAATCCTAACACTGGGACACTTTTCCTCAATTTTAAAAGTAGCATAAGTATCTCTGACATTGACCCCTTTGCAACCTGCTAATCCAAAGTCTGAACAAGTGTCCTGAGGTACTTTCCATCTATCAGAATAGAATGCATGCTGCTGCTGCTGCTGGACCCCATCAAGTGTGGATGTCCTTTCCCTCCCTTTCCTGGGTGTGTTCTAAAGAGTCTCTCAGCACATCGTCACAGAAATCTTCACAGTGGTTTGTAGAAGTGAAAAAAGTGAAAATAAGCTGAATGATGGCTGGGGAAAGGTAAGAAAATGTGGCAGCTACATGGAAGAAGAGCTAGAGCAGCTAAGCATGCAGAAAGCTGAGACAGAAGGATTGCTCTGAGCTTGAAGCCAACCTCGGTTGCACAGTGAGATCCTGCCTCAAGAACAATAACAAATGTGTGTCAAATAAGTAATATGTGTAAACATATTCAAAAACAAAATGAGAGAAACTGAGGCTGTAAAAGACTCCTTCAATACCACACTTATGTGAAGCTTAAAGGTGTAACTATTTTCATGCATATATGTAGAAAAATTGAAGAAGTTACAACACTTAGGTGTGAATCACCAGCTTCAGCACAGACACTTCCTTTCTTCCACTGGAATTTTCTATACAAAGCTGCCCCTGAGTACAATAACTACTGAGTGAGTCTCATACTTTATTGTGAATAGTGGTTTAGTCACTTAGGAAATAAAACATTTTCTCCTACTTACATCTGCACTTTATCATTTACTAGTTATCAGCTAAAGAAATATTTTCTGGAGGGTGGAGAGATGGCTCAGCAGTTAAGAGCACTTGCTGCTCTCACAGAGGACCTGGGTCCTGGCACCCATATAGTGACTCAGCCATCTGGAACTCCAGTTCCAGGGGCTTCAATGGTCTCTTCTTATCTCCACAGGTACATGGATGTATGCAGCACACATACATACATGAAAACAAAATATCACATACACATAAAATAATAAAATAAATCTTAAATTTTTTCTGAATTATTTTGTGGCAGTTTTGCGGTATACAATATTCTTTATTTTAGAAGGTAAAAATTAGACTTAAGGGTTGGCCATGTTACTCAGGGTTAAATGCTTGTCTAGCATATGATTAAACCACAGATTTAATCTCTAGCACCTAAACATAGAGCAAAACAAAAAACCAAACAAGCAACAAATCTCATAAGACCTAAAATTGGAAACTTTTCTTAACAAAAATTTTTAAGCTATTCTGTGTGTGTGTGTCTGTCTGTCTGTCTGTCTGTGTATCAGTATACTATGTATTTGTGGAGGTCAGAAGAGAATGTTGGACCCTCAGGTGTTGGAGTTAGAGGTAGTTGTGAGCCACGAGATATGGGTGCTAGACTATGAAATTAGGTCCTCTGCAAAAGCTGCAAGTGATACTGACAGCTGAGCTCTTTCTAGCCCCTAAAATATGTTTGAATCGAATACTAAGTTCCTTAAACACATGTAGGTCTGAGACCTCCAACCACAGCATCTGCTATGTTCGTCTAAATAAACTGACGCGACTACCCATTCCCCAGAATAAAGGCAATGTTTTGCCTTTGCTTACTTTCTCACCTGCTTTAACTGGAAATGGCTTTTCCAGCAGAAACACTGTCTGTTTCCAGTGTGTTTTGGTGCTCTGAGGGCCCGTAGAGAACACGACCTATATTGAGAAAGTTCAGAAGTATCTGATGAAGTACATGATTTTTAATATCATGGTACATTAGTCTACTACATCAAATACAAGCTGCAATTGCTTACAACAGCACAATGTTTCAGATCAAACACCTTGGGGCACAAATCAAACACAGTACTCCGCATAATTAATCCTTATGAATAACTCATGATACTTACCCTGTTGTGGCAATTCTTCTCAAAATATATATCAAAGTATCCAGCAACTGCCTATGATTAAAAAAAAGAGCAATACAATTGATCATTAAACTAATTACATGGTGTAATCATTAACCGTTCAGCCTTTTAAGTCATGACAAATAAGAAATCATCTCAAAGACTAGACACCTCACACACTTACTCATCACTATTTTTCCAGAAAAAGATATAAGAAAAATGAAGAATACAATTGACTTTTCCCCATAGAACAATGCAATAATAAGGTAATATGGCTAATCAAACAATCAATAAATGGTTTATCAGAGAAACACTCAAGCCAGCCTGCCTGCCCCAGATGAAAGGTGAGGAAGGGAGGCCTGGGCAGGCTGGCTGAGCAGACTCGGCTGAAATGCTGGCAGACAGCAAGGGCAGCCACTCTGAACCCTCCAGCTCTGCTGAGACTTCAGACAGCTGCAGTGAGGGCAGGCCTGGAAAGGCCAGAAGCACCTGTCAGAGTCCAGAGATCCACGAGATCACAGCCACCCTTTGGATTGGGTTACAGTAGAAGCACTCTTTTATGTAACACATTTAATTTTCTTCTCATACAGCTTACCCAACTTTACAACAAATTACAATAATTTTGTGATGGGATTAGTAGATGCAATTTTTAAATGTTAACTATTTTTTTCTAAAAATATAATGATCATAAATCACAGTACTCAAATAAAACTGTGTTTACAAAAATATCCTTACACATATGATGAAAAACATTAAAATTAATTACTAAGACAATACAAGAAAGTCTCCAGAAAAAAATTAACACATTCAGATAAATATATATTTCACCTTTGAAAAAAGATTTATTTTTATTTTATGTGCATGTGTGACTGCATGCATGTATAGGCACCATATGGTAATGATTCACATTAGATAATTATTGACAATCACACTGATTAAGCCAGCTGAAAGTGTTTAGTTTTTTTTTATTGATGCTCAGACCAAGGTGAGCTTGAGTCTCTGAAAAGTCTCTTGGTGCCCAAACTCAGAGAAACAGATTTTCTAAAGGCAAACCCACCCAGGTACATCCAAGTTCAGTGAGGGTCAGAGTAGCTGAAATGCTCATTTCAGGCTGAGAATGATAGTTATCTCAGATATATCTTACCAATTATCTTTGTTAATGCATCTGGGCCATAGTCAACACCATGGAAACCTCAAATGTGCTGCCAAGGCAGAAGTGACTGTTGGGGGCAGAAGGTAGAAGACTGAGAACTGTCTAAGCAAACACAAAATGGAGTGAGACCAGGATCGTCTTTCCGCAGACATTTCAATGTATACCTGATGTCTATGACAATGAGAAGAGGGCACAGATCCCCCCAAAGGAGTTTCAGGAAATTGTGAAGCTGGTGAATGTGGGTACTGGGAACCGAACCTGGGTCCGTGCTATTAACCACCAAGACATCTGCAGCCCAATTCCACGTCTGTTTAAAACTTAAATGCTACCATTCCTTTTTCCTTCATAATGGATTAGGTGGATTTATCTGTTTTCAAAACTGGCATTAAATTAAGCTTACAAAGTGCTAAAACAAGACATTGATTATTGAAAATTCACCATCAGGCCAATTTGTGTGCTCTGCTGCTTTTGCAAAGAATGTGGACTTTTATTGATTCTGGAGGGCTAATTCAAACTGAGTCCAAAGCAAATCCAATACTTAACTTTGAAGTTCATCACATTTTAGACACCAAGAGGAAAGGGAAATGCTGTTGACACTTCTACCAGACAGAATCACAAGGCATAGGTTCTTAGACACAGACTATCCCAGGGAGCCATGAGGCTACAACGAGCTTCTATAATTAATCCCTGTGTCTCAAACCCCAATGGCACCTTCACAGATGAAGCTAGCTGGGCTTTGTAAGTGTATTCCTGGGTGTTGCCAGGATCACCACCACATTCCTGGTGCCTGGCTCACTGTGTGTAATAAAGATTTGGTGGATGGTGAGTAGACACAACTTGAGTATACCACTTAACATGCTGGTCACACTGTGCCCTAATAGGCTTTAGGCTGTTTAAGAGGAGGGCTGAGACAAAGCTCAGATTTCTAGAATTCTCACCCAGCACCATTTTATATAGCTCTCAAACATCCTTAGATATATTTTTAGTCCCTTAAACTCTTAAACACAGCTAGCCTATGTAGTTAGGTAACTGACTAAATCATTGTCCTTTGTATATTAATGATTCAAAAGATATGAATAAAGAAAACTGATTTTTAAAAAAATCACATGATTTATTACCATATTTTTTGTTTGTTTCTTTGTTGTTGCTTGTTTTTAAGGTTGGCTTATTTAGAAAAGAAGGAAAATGACCAGGGACAACCTTTACCTGGAAAGGGATAGAGGACCAGGGACTGAGTCAAGTACTGATGGCTGAAGATTTAGACAACCATGCCCACACAATAGAATCTTCATTAAACACCCTTAAGGAGGAGGCTGGTGGATGCACCCATGTGCCAGGAGAGTGGCTCACACTGCCTGTGTGACAAAGGTAGCTCTGGGGCTGGGACCTCCCAGACCTTTCCACCAGCTCTTCCTTTGTCTATCATAAGACTCTGGAAAATGGAAACTGCTTGAGACTGCAGAGGATAGAGCTCTGCACCCCTCCTTGACAGAGGCATAGCTGATGTGAGACTCTACCATTATCGAATGATCTCTGAAACATGGGGCTATTCAAGTAAGACCACCTTAATGTATGGAATCTGTGCTAAACCGAGTAGTTCAGAAATGAAATCACAGGACATCTAAGAAGGGGAAGAAGGCTGGTGGAAAACTCAGACTTTGGTGCTCAGTGTGTGGTCAGAGAAACGGTTTTCCTTAGGTGACTCCTGACTGGGGAAACAGTCACAACACACTATCAGGTGGCAGGCACACCTGATGTGTGCATGTGTGACCACGATGTACCATGAAGATGCTCACCAGGGCTGGTGGGTGACAACTTTGGATTACTCATGTTTGCTGTATTTGCCTGTGTTGCTACTTTGAACAGAAACAACAGCTTATGGGATACAGCTAACTGGGAATACTACTTCTTTTACCTATAACATTACGTAGGCCTTCACTTCAACCACCAGCCTTGTCTCAGCTTCCCCCAGAGGCTGGGCCAATCACTGTCTCCTGTGTAGTAAGAACTGACTGATCTGAAAGGAGTCACCACTCCCTGATTAACACAACCACAGTAACAACACTTCCCAATGAAGAGACAGCAGAAAAAGGGAAGAGAAACTGTAGGTGATATTGGAAGGACTTTTCTCAAATCTGAGGTGCATTAAAAAAAAAAAAAAACACAAAGAAGACCAATTCTCTAACTCTTTTTATAAAAGCAGCTGTCAATCAATCACCTGGCAGGAGAGCTGGCAATGATGACAGAATGCTGTTCTAAACAGGGATCTGAAAGTACAGAGATGCCTTAGAACTGTCTTTTAACACCAAACAACTGTCTATGAATTTTAGCTAAAAATCAAAGATGAAGCAGATATGCCCAACCCCACCACAAACAGTAAAAGAAATACTGATGAGTTAGGGTAACAAAACAAAACAAAAAAAAAGGAAGAGGAGGAGGAAGTGCTTATGTTATTTTGGTGACCAACATTTGGAAGTCTCCCAACCTACTCTGCTTTCTGGGAAGTGCATCTATCTCCATTTCCTGAGTCAGACTTGTCTTCCCAGTGGCATCTGGAGACGGAGACTGCAGAGGCACAAGGGACTCAAGAGAAGATGAGCAGTATCTGCAGACAGCTCGCTCTTTAGTGAGCTTTCCCAGAACAGGAAATACAGAAGGCACTGGCTCTGGAAAGCCAAAGGGGGCGTTTCTGGGCTTCTGTTTGAGACAGGGTCTCATCATGTAGCTCAAGCTGGCACTGAACACAGCCCAAGAGCTACGACTGTATTTTGTTCTCAGACACAGCAAGGTCTCGAATGCCCTTAGTCTCCTTCTTATTGGGTATTTAGTAATCTGTCTTTATCATGTTTTGTTTATCTATTTATTTGTTTTAATTAGTTACTCAAGGTCAACTGTAGTATAAAGATATTAAATAAAATATTCTAGAAATAATCACAAATGTAAAATAACTTGCTATAGCATTACAATTGTCCTGTTTTATTGATGTTGCCCTTTCCTTGTGCTTTGGATGTATGCTATTTTTCTGGAGACATGCATGTATGTGTAGAACAGTACAAGGATTTGGGTACTGTCCATGGTTCCAGGCACTGAGGGGGACTACTAAACAAGCAATTCTGGAGCTAGAAAGAAAGGCTTGACCTGAAATGCAGCTGTAGACACAGGCTGAGCTATGGCTGGAGTTTGTATTTCTGCAGAGGCATTTGAGCAGAGGCATTAAGCTTTCCATCAAATGTCAGGTGGCTTGAGAGCAAAGCTGTTCTGTCTAGAAATGACTTTTCAATTTTAGTTCCACCGTCCTGTTGCCACTGCCATGGCAGTCTGTTTTAGGTTCTCTACTACTTACTTACTTACTTTCTTTCTTTTTTCAGACAGGGCTTCTCTGTGCAGCCCTGGCTGCCCTGGAACTCACTCTGTAACCAGGCTGGCCTCAAACTCCGAGATCTTCCTGCCTCTGCCTCCTGAGTGCAGGGATTAAAGGCGTGCATCAGCACACCTGGCTCCAAGTGCTAATTTCATGAACTATATTCTTCCCTTGGAAGTCACTCAAACACAAAAATCAACCACCGCAGAGAACTGGGCTTCTACTAGCAGCAGTACATGACTGGAGCTGAGCGTGGTGAGCACTGTGGGAGATCAGTGGCTCAGAAGGCAGGCACAGAGCACATTTATTCCCTTAGGTATCTTGCTGTCAGCAATAGGGACTGCTTGGGAGAAAAAGACATGAAAATCAAAGTAGTTGGCTAATCTGCAAAGTCAGGGTCATAGTTAAATCCTCCCCCCCCACACACACACACACATACTGAGCTGAATCAGTCAGAGAGTAAGGTTTGAGGCTAAGAGGGTGAATGGGCAGCCATCCATCTAAAAGGGCAAATGGGCGCCATCCATACCCACTATAGTAAAAGGTGAGATGGGAATGACGACAGAGACAGTACAAAAGGAGACACTGGCCACAGTGATTTCTAGACACGTGACCACGCTTGACATTGCTGAGAATCTTTTCATTCTGACATTGGGGCACATGGAGAAGAAGTCAGTGTGTGGCCTTACTGTGCAGAACATTCCCGAGCATCAGAACAGTGTTTCACAGGGAGCTGTTCATGTCTCTTGTGGGTATCACAGAGGAAGAGAATAACACAAAGCAGTTACAAACAGAATCACTTAAAAAAATGCTTTAAGCCACATTTTTGCTTGTTTACTTTGCATGAAAGTAAAGTTCATTTTACACTCATACATTTGAGGAATTATGAATTAAACAAATGACTTTTTCATGTGTGTCAGTGGGGTGGGACTTTTTACAAAGGAGACGCCTATATATGCATGGAAGAAGACGGCAGCCAATGAAATGAAATCAGTCTAGCCTGTATAAGGAAGAAGGAAATTAAAAATCATCATGATCACTATCACCTGCAGGGGGTAATTCATCATTTCTGTTTCTCTTTGGTATCATGTTCCACCAGCGTGTGGTTACAGCAGATACAATTAGGCAGCTGGCCACAGACGTGGGGGATAATGTGCTTTTGATGGAGTTTATTCAAGCATAGAGAAACAGAGCTTGTAATCCGTGCGGCAGGATCTTTGCAGCAAAAGCACAATTCATCTGTTGTGGAGTATTTCTTTCAAAATCTCAACACTGAATTTAAACACCAATAGATGAAGAGTCTGAAGCAAGCAGCAGATAAGGCAGAGGGGGAGGTGTTATAGCTTATATCATAATACATAAACACATGAAAATACAAACTTGGGCGACATGGTGGCTGAGCAGACACCGTGATGACTGGCACAGAAAGCAGCAAATGTGAGAGCTACAGCTTCCTCCCAAGTCTAACCGTGCCTTAAATTATAGACTCTTTCTTCTTCAATTAATTTCTATTTTATCCCAAGAGTGATTTTGCATCTCTGTTTGCTGTTGTGGTTCCTCTAGGGGACAATGCATGCTAAGTGCTGTGCAACTCCCGAGGGGCAATCAACACACTGAACAACATGGGAGACAGGAAAACACACAAAATGCCTTAAAAGGCTTCCTTCTGCAAAAACTCATTACAATACTAACTTATCCCCCAGATAACAGCTGGAAGGCCTTTTTAGGTTTAGAACATGCTCTTCTGATTTCAAATTGCTTATTAAATGATTTTAAGAGGAAATTGAATCATCTCTTTAGCGTCTAAAGCAGAGTTTGCTTTTGCAGATTAAAAAAAAAAAAAGAAAGAAAGAAAAAGGATCTTTCTGTGTGACCTAAAGCGGGCTTGGTACCCCTGCTTCTACCTCCTGAGTAGCTAGGTCTAGAGTCATGTACAATTGTCTGGCCTGAGCATAAATATCTCTGATCTGCTAACTTAACATATCCAATTGTGCATTCCTTCTGGCCTGTAAACAAATGTTATTTATACAATTGTTTTTACCCTTAAAAATATTTTTTACCTTGAAAAATACTATCATTACTATTTTGTTCTTTGGAAACAGAATTTCATACAGCCCAGGCTCATCCCAAACCCACTAAACTCCTGACCTTCTCACCTTTACCTTACAAATTCTGATACAAATTACATAATTCAAGCAAATTATGCCACCATGCTTGGCTTAAAAATATTATGAGCATGCAGAAAAATGCATTTGGCTGCATAATGCAGTGAGCTTTCAAACCAACTATGGTTGTGAAATTCATATTCAAATTACAAAACAGAAAACAACCAGGTGTGGTGGGACATGCCTTTAATCCTAGCACCTGGGAGACAGATGGGTCTCTGTAAGTTAGAGGCCAGCCTGTTCCCTATAGTGAGTTTCAGGTCAGCCAGAGCTACAAAGGAGACTCTGTCTCAAAAAAA
>CAJQZJ010033481.1:3341731-3357875 GCA_907164525.1 Lophiomys imhausi | reverse complement strand
AAAAAAAAAAAACAGAAAATGTCATTATCCTAGTAGATGGTCTTGCACACGAAGCCAACTGTAGGCACCCCTGCACCACAGGAAACCACTGCTCTGCTTTCCAAGGTACAGGCTAGCATCATAAACCATTTGGTCTTTTGTGTCTGGCTAGTTTTCCCTGAGCTTGTCTGTATTGGTATTATATGATGCATGCAAATGTGGCTTCTCAGAATGGCTTCTGTGCTGTACCTTAGAAGGAAAGCCTTCAGATGGGGAAGTGGTGTAAAGAATTTTCTCAGCCTGTGCCAGAAGACCCTCTGAAAGCTGTGAGGTTTCTCAGTAACAGAGGAGGCATCTTAGCTGAACAACACACTGGTGGACATCCCTGCTGCTTCCTTCATGCTCACCACTGGCTGCACTCCTGGCCTCCATAGGCCACTTTGTCACTAGAATACATTTCAGCAGAGGCTTCCTGGGACAAAGGTTCTTTATTTTGACTTTATTTTTGTTTTTCTGAAAATATTTTTTATTTTCACATTTATTATTGTAGGTTTTTTGGTTTTGGTTTGAGAAAGGGTCTTTTTGTATCTTGGCCAGGTTGTGAAGCATATGCCACTGCACACAACACTTTCAGTTTAATTCTTTTTTGTTGTTGTTTTTCGAGACAGGGTTTCTCTGTGTAGCAGTATGGGCTGTCCTGGAACTCGCTTTGTAGACCAGGCCTCAAACTCACAGAGATCTGCCTGCCTCTGCCTCCCAAGGGCTAGGACTAAAGGCTTGTGCCACCACACCTGGCTCCATTTAATTCTTAAAAGACTTTGTTGGGTGTAGACAGAATGCTGTCTGAAAAGGACAAAACTTGGAAGCAGGTAAGTTTACAGTCTAGCTCTTCTAAGACAGGGTAGGCAAGTCCTTCATAATTCCTGATTTACAATTAATGTCTGTCAGAGATACTGGACCAAAAGGCTGAAGATAGATGCTCCAATGTATTGAGAAATTGGGGATTGTTCAGGGAGTCAGTTATCTGTCATTTCTTAGTTTTGGAAGCTGCTTGCTCTACACTTTCTGCTTATTCAGATATATATTTTCCTTCTCAGGTCTCTGATGTGATTGAAGACTAGATAGTTACAGTCTCACAGCTAAATTTCAAGTTGTTAGGAATCAAAAGGATGTTCTAGGTCTAAGAAGATGTTTTTTGAGTTGGTAATGCAAGTTAGGATAGAAATTGAGTTAGGTATAGAACTTTAAACTCATTGAGATAGATAATAGAATATTAATATCAGTTGCCAAATACATATGGACTGGACATTGGGAATGTATGTTATACCTTATAATTTTCATAATTGTGGCCTAATTGTTCTTATTGTTTTGTACTGTATTTATTGTTATAAGAAAAAGAGCCTTTTATTGGAGTAAAAGGGGAAGCTGTTGGGGGGGAAGATACACCTTAAAAAAAGCAGATAGGGTGAGGAGGAAGAGAGTAGGAGGGTGGGATCAGGAGGGGGAGGGGAAAGGGGATTATGATTGAGATGTAAATTGAAGAAATAAATACATGTTTAAAAAAATAAGATAAAATAAAAATAAAAAAATATTTTGAAATGATTAAAAAAAGACTTTGTTGGGGAGGAGCTTAGGGTTGGTTCATTCTCTTTTAGAATTATACAATGGTAAGGTATTTGTTAGAGTGCCTTTTATCTTTTTCCTCCTCCTTCTCTCTCTTTTTCTTTCATTGACATTGAGACATCTACTTGTTGGCTTTAGGCACAGTCCCCATGTCCCACCAGGCCCCACTGACTGTTTTTAAAATTCACATGAAAGGACTCACACAACATGCCATGTCCATGCTGTACCTGAGCTCCTTCCCTAAGCTCAGTGCCTGCAGGTTTTATCTGCATTTTAACATTTCTTCATTTTTTGAGACAGAGTGCACTATAACTCAGAATAGCCTTGAACTCATTATGTAGCCAAAGATAGCCGTGAACTCCTGATCCTCTGAGAGTTGCACCATCCCTTACTTTCTCCATTATTTTCCTGGATGTATCTCAAATTGTTACTCATTCTTCCTTTGCTTTAGTTATTTAGAGTAACTGATGTTATAGGTACTATGAACTGTGCGCCACAATAAACCCCTCTTTCCTTGAGTGTTTGTCAGTTATTTCATCATAGCAATAGAACGGTAGTGAGGGCACATCTCGCCCTTGTCCTTGTATCTCCTGAGTTATTTTCTTTTGGTGTGAAGCCCAGATCCTTTTAATACTGCCATATGCAGATGTGCTGCTACTTTGTACTCCACTAAGCTTTAGCATGCCTGGTTCCTTTTCACATTGGGTGTCTTATTTTTTAAGTATTTCAGCATGCCAAGTACAGTTAACTTAATGTCTATCTAAACTAACAAGTGCCTGTGGCAGTGAAAGCTGACTTTCTCCCCTCCTGTTTCACTAGACTCTTGGCCCATGTTGTCTTCTATATTTTTAAAGCACAGGCTGCCTTAGATTATGTTCTATACACTGAATTTCAAAAAAAAAGTCAGTAGAAATAATTTTAGGCATTTAACAGTTATCTTCTAGAAAGATTTTTACATTTATTTCAGAAATGCCCTGGGAACTAGTAATTCAATATCATCAGTACTGGGATCTAGATCCCCTGGGTCATTCGGGGCTTTAGGATGGCTGCAGTCTTGACAGTTCTCTGGTCTCTGCTCTGCCTTGTTCTTGATGTCAGTCTCTCAGTATTCCCACTGAAAACCCTCAGGAAGACAAGCACCCCTTCTATTTGCTAGCACAGGAATGACATGAAGCTGCTCATCAGCTTCCTGAGTGACAGTGCCTGTAGAGCAGGACAGCCTGAAGTGTAACTTCTTTAGGTCTTCCTTCTCCCTCTCCCTAACACCCTTGATTTCTTCCCTCCCTCTTTGTGACAGGGTCCCACATACCTAGGCTGGCGTCGGACTCACTCTGTAGTCAAGGATGACTTTGAATTTCTGATTCTCCTGTGTCCACCTCCCAAGTGCTGAGATTACAGCCTGTTTTATGCACTCTAGGGATGGAACCCTGGCCTCCTTATACACTAGGTAGGTACTCTACCAACTGAGCCACATCCCTGGCCCCTCTTTGAGTTTTCTTGTGAGTCTTGGGTATACTAGTGACACACTAACATATGTATGTATGTAGTATATAATATATATCATATATATATATTATATACTATATATATATATAAACTTTAAAAGTTTATATATATATAAACTTCTAACAGACAATTTTTTAGATCCTGCCTTTCATACTGTTCTCAGAAAGAGGGTCTGCTGTTTCTAGTCTCCATACAAGAGAAAGATTCTTCATTGTATTGCTTTTTCCTACTTAAGTCCTTCTCCCTGTACCCCCATCTCTAAACTAACTCATTGGTTATTGTCTCTGTCTGCACAGCATTCCCTCACCACAATATAGTCCACAAACTACCACTGACTGTCCCTGTTCTTTGCACAAGTACTTCCCATGCTTAGAGTGCTGCTAATTCAGCTGTAGGGAGAGCATAGACCCCTCTTTCTGTGGTCAGCTGCACTCTGAGCTGCCTAAGTTCCACCATTGGCAAATGGTGAGTAACTGTGTGCAGTTATGGTGTTGTAATGCACTACAGCCTGCCATGCTCAGGGGTGATGGTAGTTTCACTGTGGCTCATTAACTGTGGCCTAGCTGTCCCTGAAAACTAGGCATGCTCAGGTTCTCCCTGCACTTGGGAAGAAGATTATTTTCATATAATTTTACATGTTTAAATTTAAAACCAATATCAATGCAAACTAACTAACAGCAATACTCCCTGACATCTAGACCAAAGCCTCACAGCACACAGTTACCACAGCCAACATCATGCATGCAGCATTGCCAAGGTCTCGCATAAGGACAGTAAGCATGGGTATGCCAGCCACCAGTGGCACATTCTTTAAGAGCCCATTATTAGTTTCCATTATAGAATACAGCGGCTGTGGCCTATCCTGAAGGAACATCTTGGGGACAGAGGCTACATTTTCCTTTGTCGCACAAGAACCAATACACAGTGTCAGTATTCAGTACACGCTGTTTGAATGAAAACTGCCCTGAAAGAATGTTCTGCATGTGCTTGCCTTTAGTCTCACAACTCACTGCTTCTCTAGGATTCTACCTCCTGCTCCCTCCCACACTATCAGTTTCTCATGACTTACATTTTTCATGCTGCTCTTCAATGTTCTCCCAATACTATCCATGTGAGGCCCCACATCCCATGTCTAGCTCCTCAAATGGCAGAAAATATGATGAGTGGTAGGAAACACTCTGTTTCCTACAATATAACTGATAAACCAGAAAGCTGAGATTGGAACCAAAGCAAGCCAAGTATCATGGCTCCTGTCTATGGTTCCTGTCCAGGAGGCTGAGGTAAGGGGGATGCAGGAGGCTAGTTTACAGGTAGACTCTGGAACCGCACCATCATCAACTGCACCAAAGCATTGAAGGAAGTGGATGTGCCTATTGCAGATAGTCAAACAAAAACCACTAAAACTCCTGCCTGGGGCAGATGATCAAGTACCAAAGATATTCAGACAGACAGGCACAGGACTTTCTTCTTTCCTCTCTCTCTAGTCCGAGGTGGCCTTGAACTCACAGAAATGTACCTGTCTCTGTCTCCTGAGTACTGGGATTAAAGGCATGCACCACCATTCTAGGTTTAGGATTTTCTTTACATGCGTTAGCCTATTCAGACTAAGTCTCCTGCTGTATTTAAGGGTAAATTATTTATGACTGTTTAAACTGGATGGAGTAAATGTCATCTATGAGGCCACAAAGGTCTAAATCCCTTAAAGCAAATCAATGTGTTGAAAATGAAATAAACATCAACTGTAGAGAGCTGCGACGTGCTGCGCCCTAAAGATGGCGCCGGTTTCTGCCTTCCACCAGCCCGATGGTGAGCGCTCTCGGTGGTAAACAAGTCCATATTTGGCTAAGACCGCTGATCTGGCTTGCTTCCGCATACGTGGGCCTCTAAGATAGTACCACGTGGCTTTACTTGATTGGCTGTTCATATAGTATTTAGCCTGTGGGTTGGGTCTGCCCGGTTATTCGGAAGACTGTTTTCAAGGGACCTGAATAAACTGCTTGAGAAGAGCTTTTGCGAGTTGCATCGTTCTTGCTGGTCGAGGTCGATGCGACAATCAACAATTCTTTCTTCGAAAACATAGTATGAGCTGCATGAGACAGCACACAATGATAACCTCAGCACTCAGAGGGCTGAGGCAGGAGGATTATGAGTTGGAAACTAATCTTAGTGAAATTGGGGCTAGCCTGGGCAACACAATAAGACCCTGTCAGAAGACCAATGAATGTAGCCCAGCAGGAAAATGTAAAGAAACAAGTGGATCACAAATTGAGCACACTATTCACACAGCAGAACATGCATGCATGTGTTATATCAAACAATGCCTCAGGAGGAGCTTAGTGGTGTCACCTCCACTTCTGAAATGAGAAGTTCTGAGAAAATGGGGAAAATGAGATAGTAAAAACTGAAGTTCTGCCCAGTACCTCAGAGTCACTGTGACTCCTCTGTGAGAAAAGAAAGATGGGCTGACTCAGTTCTGTAAACATTATAAACTACACCCTGATTTATCTGGTTTATGCAACAGAAATTTAGATTTCAATTCCAGATTCATCTTTCCATGAAGACTGATGCTCCTCTCAATACCCACAATCACATGAGCTGTCTGGAAACATCAGGCCTGTTATAGCACTGTCAGATTGGAGGGCCAATATTCACAATGGTTTCTGTCAAAAAGATCTGAGTGGGTAGGATTATCTCCTCACAGGTCACCACTCCAGGGGTAAGTGCCTCTGTCAAAGAGGAAAACACCTGGTCAAAGTCACTTATTACCACAACCCAACAATGCCCAGAAAGAGCCTGTGACACAGGGCAGACAACAGTCTTCCCACAGCAGTAAGACAGAGACTGCTACCATGGACTAGGCCCTGCCTCTGCCTTGTCATCCATGTTTTTCAGAATGCTGCCACGCACAGTGCAATGAGACACTTAAGAACACAGTCTGCTATGAAAACTTTCAAATACAAATACTATCATAGAACCTTCAGCACCCAGCATTAGCCCCCAACACCAACTAGCACTTGGCAAGTTACTTCTACACACTCTTTTTCCTTTTTGTGCTTAACTATTTTGAACCAAATGCCTCCCAGCATGCCTCTCTAAACAGGACATACTAGGTAATGACAGTGCCCTTATCCCACTCTACCAAATTCTCAGGTGCTACCTAATTAATATCCATGGCATAAATTCAGTATCTGACTCTTCTAGTAACGGCTGTGAACACAGAACTACCTGTTCAGCTCACTTCGTACGCCAATGCTTCCAGCTCTGAGCAGTCAGTGCCTCGTAATGATGCTTGGGGACAGATGAAGGGGACACAATAGGAGCAGAGATGAGAACCAGGCTCTAGTCTAGAAGGATGGCATGGTCACCCTGACAAGGAGACCCAACGCCAGCTGCAGAGGAGTCCAGGAAAACCACCCCCACAACATAACTTCCCTTAAGGCAGCCTATTACAACATCTGCCAGCTGTCTCACTGAAACCTATGATACAAGATCAAGACAAATCTGACCATTTCTAAGCAGCACAGATGTGTTTTAATAATTAGTTTGTTTCATTGCTTAGCTTTGCAAGGTCAAAATTAGGTCAACCTATACTATGGAGTGCCAAGTGCTGATTTACTGTCAGGGAATGCATTTGGAATTAGCTGGTTACCACTGCCAGATTTGTCAAAAGCACTGAAAGAAGATCTGAAGAACAATTGCAAAGAACCGGGCTCCTTCCTTAAACCATTAAAGTTGTAAAGCTTCATTAAAAAATGAAACAAAATAAAGAACTCTACTAGGGAATCACTGAGGTTTGATTGTAAACATTTTAAGGTTCATTCTCATAGCAGTGTTATTTGCCTTAAAGGCTGAACAGCTTGAAGGCCTGTCTTGACTCAGTACCAAGGTCAAACAAAACTTATGCTCTTAAAATAGCTTCCAGCCACATCATGGAGAGGACAGAACTAAACTGAGAGGTAACATGATTTTAGCTCCTGCTTATTCAGCTTCATGTACTTTCATTTACTGTTAACTTTTAAATTGAAATCCTATATATGAAGGCCCAGATTTCTGCCAGACACTTTCTGAACAGGCTCAGAAGACCTTTCATTCTGCCTAGCCACACCGACCAATCCAATCAGCTTTCATTAGGGTCACAGTTGAGGAGAGTCCAGAGCAACATTTCCTCCAGGTAGCCTCCTCCACCTGCTGGGCTTGAGCCTGAGTCCACCACCCCGTGACCCCTCAGCACCGCTATGAGGAGAAGGAAAGGAACAAGTCATTTGTCCTTTTAGATCCGGTGAGAAGCAGAGGCTCATACCAGTAATGATGACCTTGAACTTTAACTGTGAACTTTAAATGTTTCTATATCATATAAAAACAGACCAACATTGGCTTTTGGAGCTGAGGACAAATGCTAGGGAAACTGGGAGACAACAGCCCAGGCCTGGGTCTCTTGGGAATTCTGGAGAAGCCCAAAGGTAGAGCCTGTGTTTTCTGTAAACAAGTGCTCACTGACACTGCCAGATGCAGGATGGTGTATGGTTCCTAGCAGCAGTCAGACCCCAGGTCTAAACCATGTGTCACCACAATTCACTGCCACCAATGGGAGGCCTTCAGGATTCTGTTCTCCAAGTACCATGAGCTCTTCTAACACAGATGTTAGTAACAGACTTTTGTTTACATCTTTTAGAGACTATTTATGAGTAACGGGCTTATTAACTGGCTCAGTGAAAACCTTCTCCAGAACAGAGGGCTACTGGGTGTGGTCACACACTCCTGTACTCTCAGAACTTTAGAAGACACAGGAACACTGCAAGCTCAAGGTCAGCCTGAGCTCTTAGCAAAACCTTGACTCAAGAAAGAGTGGCTGAGTAAGCAAGCAAGAGCAAAAGTGAGAAACAGAACTCAAGTAGTGCTCAGTCTTCAGGGAACAATCTGAAACTCACCGCTTATCCTGCCTACCAACTCTTTAATTCTGATGGGGACTTTTCTCTCGATCTACTATCAGGACACAAACTATGAACCTGGCTTTTTTCTAATATATAATATCTACCATAATTTTTTTTCACTTACATTTTTTTTGAGAGGCTATGGCTGATACTAAGTGCTCTCACCTGTGAACATCTGAATGATTAGTAGCCTCACATTCCCAGAAAAAAGCAAACCTAATAACATAATAACAACACCTAGATGGGCTCTCTGTTAGAGCAAGCAGGAGACTAGAAGAACCCCACCTGGCAAGAGAAAGCCCTTGCTTCAACTGTAAACAGAATTCTTTCTGAAAAAGACAAAACTTGGAAGCAGGTAAGTCGACAGCCTAGCTCTGCCAAGACAGGATGGGCAAGTCCTTCATAATTCCTGCTTTACAATTAATGTCTGTCAGAGATACTGGACCAGAAGGCTGAAGATAGATGCTCTAATGTATGGAGAGAAATTGGGGACTGTCCAGGCAGCCAGTTGTCTGTCATTTCTTAGTTTTAGAAGCAGCTGGCTTTGCATTTCCTGTTTATTCAGATATATTTATCCTTCTCAGGTCTCTGATGTAGTTGAAGACTAGATAGTTACAGTCTTACAGTTAAGTTTTAAATTGTTTAGGAATTAAAAGGATGTTTTAGGTCTAAGAAGATGTTTTTTCAGTTGGTAATGCAAGTTAGGATGGAAATTGAGTTAGGTATAGAACTTTAAACTCATTGAGATAGATAAATAGAATATTCTTATTAGTTGCCAAATACATATAGACTGGACATTGGGAATGTATGTTATACCTTATAATTTTCATAATGGTTGCCTAATTGTTCTTACTGTTTTATATTGTATTTACTGTTACAAGAAAAAGAACCTTTTATTGGACTAAAAGGGGGAGTTGTGGAGGGGGGAGATACATCTTAAATTTTAAAAAAAGCAGATAGGAGGAAGAGGGGGGAACAGAGTATGAGAGGCTGGGACAGGGTGGGGGGAAGGAGGGAGGGGACTGTGACTGAGATGCAACTTGAAGAAATAAATGAAAAAAAAAAAAAACACCTGGGATGACAGCCCTAGGTGGGACTGAGCTTGAGACAGACAACCCTTACAAGGGGCCCCTTGGGCTGGCCCAGGTGAGGAGCAAGCCTGAGACAACCACCAGCCAGGTGCTATGGGGATTAGACAGGGAGCTAATCTGACATGACCCCTGTGCCGTGCTATAATGTACAAGTGGGGCATAGCATTCCTGAGACCACTCCTGAGACAAGCCCAGACACTCAGAAACCTTGGGTACCACTAAGAGGAGCAAGTAAGGTGAAGGAATGGAAAAGAAAGAACCAGAAGGGTGTGAGCACAATGAAGAGAGGCAGAACTTGGAGACTTGAGAGTAGTGAGGAACAGCATGATGTGAGTAGCTTGTGATGCCACCTAGGACCATGGTGGGACCCTGGCCTGTGCTGCCACCATGTCTGGGTCCCTGGCCCTAAAACAGCAGGAGTATCTTACCACCAAAGGCTAGGCAGACATCGCTGGTCTGTGCTGCCACTCAGAGACATGTTGATGTCTGAGGACTGGGCAGAGCTGGCTTGACACCTCACCTGGTCATTGTGGGAGAGCTGGCCCTGGGTGCAAAAGCAGGAGAGCTGACTCCACCCCTAACTAGTGGAAATACTCAGGAGAGAGTGCCCAGAGAGATACCTTCCTCCTCAGTTATCCCTCACCCCCTCAGCAGATGAGAGACCTGGCCCTGGAGTCATGAGAACAGGAAGAGTTGGCCTTGCTCCTCACCAGCTGCAATACTCAGAAGAGCAGGCCTTGCAACTTTCTGGGCAACACAACAGGGCTGACCCTGATGGCAGGGGCATGGATGAGCTGGCTTTGCAATTTGTCTGCCATGTGGCAGCTTGGACAAGGGAGAGATGCTTTTCCCCACCCTTACCCCTTGCTGCATACTGCAGACATATGTGCTGGCCTTAGAGTCATGAAAGCAGGAGAGCTGGCCCTACCCTTTACTTGCTGCAGCACTCAGGAGAGCTGGCCCTGAACTTGCCTGGGCAGCACAGTAGAACTGACCCTGGATGTGGGCGTTGCAGGTGAGCTAGCCAGAGGATGTGAGCACAGGAGAGTGGGCCCTGCCTCTTGTCTGCTGTGCAGTGGCCCAGACAAGGAAGAGGCATCCTCTTCATCTCCCTCATCTCTTGTCACCTATGGCAAGCAAGAGAGCTGGCTCTTGGGGTCATGAGAGTGGGAGAGCTAGCCATGTCCTTCACTGGCTACAAACCTTCAGAGAGTGGGCCCTACACCTCGCCTGGGCAGCAGGGTAGAGCTGGCCCTCGTTGTGGGGGTTGCTGGTGAGCTGGCCAGAGGGTGTGAGAGCAGCAGAGCTGGAGGGCTGACCAGCTCAGATACCTCTCAGGCCCAGATGCAGGGCTTTGAGTTGGCCCACTCCAAAATCTACCCCATCTAAGAACTGCTGGAGTGCATGAAGAGGCCAGTCCTACAGATTCAAAAGTACAGTCTCTCTCTCCATGACATAGGGCAACAACAGATAGTCTAGTCGAGAAGAGTACCAGTGAGGTTCTAGTATTGATAAAGCAGCAGAAGCCAGAGGCTTCATACCAGACCAATGACTCCTTGCAAAGAACATCTACAAACAAAGAAGTATGGACAAAATGGTACACTGTGGGTCACACTGTGACACACTACAGCTTCTAAAACAAGATTTTTTTCCCTCTGTTGGGAGGGTGGTTGCAAGGGTGGGTATGAGGGGAGGGGGAAATAAGTGAGATTGGGATGTATGATGTGACATTCACAAAGAATCAATAAAACCTTAAAAAATTGTTTTTATTTTTGTGTATGTGTCTGTGTGTGGGTATTTGCATGTGTGTAGGTATGTCAGGTATGAGTGGGTGCCCAAAGATGCCAGAAGAGGGTGTTGGATCTCCTGGAGCTAGAGTTACAGGCAGTTGTAAGCTGCCATGTAAGTGCTGGGAACAGAACCCAGGTCCTCTGCAAGAAGACTAAGTACTCAACTGCTGAGCTACTTTTCTAGTCACTTAATAATTGTATGAAGTATGAAATTAAATTAGAAAATTCATAATTAGAAGAAGAAAAGAAAGAGAAACATAGGGTTGGCTCACAGAGGCAGCAAATATAGACCTTAAAAATGGTTATATAAGTGGTAAAAGAGGGGCTGGGAACATGACTCAGTGGTTAAGAGCACTAGCTGCTCTTCCAGAGGTCCTGAGTTCAAGTCCCAACAACCACATGATGGCTTACAACCATCTGTAATGGGATCTGATGTCCTCTTCTGGAGTACATGAAGACAGTGCACTCATATATATAAAATGCATATATAAATAAATCTCTTTTTTAATGTGATTAGAAAGAAAAAATTTAAACTGGTACTTTAAAAAATGGTTTTTGTTTGTTTGAGGCAGATCTCATACTAGACTAGGCTGGCTCAAATCTTGCTGGAATACTCCTGCCTCAGTCTCCTAGTGGTGCCCTTAGAGGGGTATGCCACTAGGTCCAGCTAAGATGTTTTTCTGTACTAGTGAGAGGTTTACAGAACCCGAATTGTAAATGCGCCTGGCACAGTAAGGAATTATACAGCTACACAAATGATATTAAAGACAAACTAGAAAACATAGATGGGGCTGGGGAGATGCTCAGCAGGAACTAGTACTTGCTGGCAAGCACAAGACCTGAGTTGAGGCCCTACCATCATAAAGAAATCTACATGTGGCTGTGTACCTTTTACAATAGCATTGGGGGGTAGAGGCAGGTAGACCTCTCTTGGCTTCAACCTAGCATAGAAGTTGAGTTTCTCCTTTAGTGAGAGAATTTGTCTCAAGGCCAACAGAGAGGCAGGTGACTGAGGACAACACCCAATGTCCTTCTCTGGCACACACACACAGACACCCCCATCACACATAGAGAATAAAAAACAAACAACAAAAAACAGAATTCACAAGATGAAGCCATTAGTTTTAGTTTTATAGTCAACAAACTCTAGTAAATTAAAATTGCTTCAAAATGTCCATGCTGCATGTGCATGTGCGGGCAAAGAAAAACTGCCTATTCATGGAATGTTCTAACCACTCGGAGCAGCTCTACAGAAACTCTATCAGCCTGCAGCACACATGCTATGTAAATTAAATCCAAAGGGTGTTCTTGTGATTTTGGAAAATCCAATTTTCTCTAGTTTTTTAATTAGGCCACAAGTTTGGAATCTCATTAGGAGAAAAACAGTTGTGCATATATTTAAACAAGCATAACTCTTTAGAAGCTGCCCATCTTGACACTGTATTCTAGTTTCAGAACAAGAAAAGGTTTTAGCTTTTCTGAAGTTTATACCTCCCAGTGCAAATAAATAGACTCTGTTCCTTCTACTTAAAAACAAGAAACAAACTCCTGCTCCTACTCCCCAGGCTGCTCCTCAGCCCTCCACCTCCACCATCACCAGCACCAGCACTGTTGGTCACTAGCTCTGCCCATCACCAAGTCTGTCTGTCGCTGGCTCACTGACTCTGGCCATGACTGGCACTGCCCATCACCAGCTCTGCCCGTCACCATCTCTGCCCAAAGAGAAGCAGAAGAGTTCTAATCAGATATCCATCCTCTGAACTATGTCTGTGCTGGATTATTCTTCATGAACACAGGGACCAATCTACCTATTCAGGAGCAGTCTGAGAGACCATGTTTGTACTAAACATGCTCAGACTAAAGAGGTGGAGCAGATCCAAAGGGATGATGACAAAGCTTCAGGTGACAGAGCTTATTAGGAGCATTAGGTGGAAGTATCCTAGTGAGCATGTTATGAAGGAACAGGTTTGTTGGAAATGCAGATGGTTAACCAGACATCTTGATCCTCTCCAAGAGACAGGATTTAAAAACTCAAAGATCTATTTTTTTAAGGACTTTATTATTATGTATGTGCAAGTCAGGGGACAACTTGTGAAATCAATTCTCACACTCTCACCTTTCACTCTTACGTAAGACCTGAGGATTGAACTCTTTACGAGCTGAGTCATCTCTGCAGCCCAGAATTTACTTTGTGTTTGCTGTAAAGGAGAGATTAATGGCTTACGTCCTCAGCTAAATCTAGCTCTGTCTTTGTGTGGGCTGCACAGACTCTCCCCCAACAGCTGCTAGGCTCACCATGTCTAGAACGCAACATATTACACACCTGTTTCAGATGCATGAGTAGTACCTGCACACCTGTACTGTCTTATTTTTTAAGGCTTCCTCATGCTCTTTTGGTGACTTGGACAATCCCATCAATAAGGCTTTTTAAGGGTCAGGGAAAAGGTAGAGCATTTTGTGCATATAAAAAAGGACTGGAGTTCCTAGTCATCAAGACAATGCAACACCCTAGACCAAGCCAATCTAAATAATTTTGACAACTAAATGACAAAATGCTCAATGCACATGTGCTCAAGGATTCTCACACTCCTTTAATCACAGGAAGATGTGTTTTATCATAAAATTATGTGATAGGAAATTCTCAGAGGCATTAACATTTGGTACTGCATAGGAATATCTGCCTCTCAGTTGAAACTGCTCACTATTCCCTGACAACTTGGACTTAACATGGCGTGCATTTGTCCACACAAGCATGTTGTCCATACAGAGGTAGAATTAGGCTACACAAAGAGACTCCATCTCAGTAAACAGACAGATCTACATCCCAGGTCAAATGTGTATTTTGATCTGCCTACCATTTCAAAGCTCATTATCTTCCCTTCTGTACCAGGGTGAGTCCTTAACACATCTAAATCAGGTATGGGGACCTACTGGGAGGCATAGGGTAAGAACTTGCTTTTTAAGACAAAGTCGAATGTTCCACTGAGTATGGTAGAAAGGGAAAGTAAAATTAAAAAACAAGATTGGCCCACTGCTGTGTACTAAGTAAACTAACTGTAGGAGACAGGGCTACACTACTGCGGCTGTTCTTCACCCCCCAGGGCTGAGATTTCAGGAGCTCATCTCCACACCCAGCTGCAGACTTATGTGATGTCTACTCATCTATTAAGCAGACCTGTCCAGTGACAGCAAAGGCAAAGACAGACTGTCAATGGCAATAGCCATCTTCATTTTTCACAAGCCTGGTAATTAATTCATTACTCTGTCAATCAACTGCACTGCAAGTGAGATCTGTGGAAGTAGGAAGGGGCGGCTTACCGTGCACATGGCCGTCTTTGTGGTTCTCAGGGTAAAATCTGAAGAAAACTCCAAGTCTGAGATAGACGTGATGTGGCAATCTATATGCTTCTCATCAGAAAGGAGAAAGAAGATCAGTAAACAGGAATAGCAAAGCCTGGCTAACTAATGCCAGACATTTGTAAACCACTGTTTCCTAACTTCTTCCTAACAGGGGCCATCAGTGTGCTAGGGCACACAGTTAATCAGGCTTGCTTGTTGAGGAATCTCCTTTGTCCAGAGAACAGTTATATATTTATTAAAAAAGGAAGGAGACGCTGGCTTAAACTTACAACTGAAATCTTCACACACACTGTGACTCCTCACTGCCAAGCTATGGTGAGCCCATATAAAATCAACAGTCACAGTAAATCCATAGGTTAACATGTACAAAAATAAAACACAAAACGACTTTATGAGGATACTTCAATACATTGTCCATGTAGTTTCAGGTAAGTTCATGTAATTAATCTAACAAGGCTGGATGAAATCTATCTGAATAAGAAGTTGAACTGTGGAACGTAAGATGGGAACAGCAGTCTGTAGAAAGCAGCTCGATGGCGATGAGTCACTTGTCAGCACTACAGTTGCAGACCTTGGCTATCAGGAGGCCAGATTACATATAAGTGATTCAACCAGTTCTAGAACTTGGGTCTGAAGGCCAATAAGTGGAATAAAGAGAAGTGATTCTAAGCAATGACGGCCCAGGAGCAAGTTTGACCTGTCTTAGACTAAATTAAAATCAGAGGAGGCCTACATGGCAAGTCAGTAAGCAGACATCCTCTACTATGGCCCCACATCCTTAAATCCAGACAACTGTGGACTGAAAGTATTACTTTTTCTTTTCACCTGAACTGAGCATGTGCAGACGTCTAGCTTCTCAAAAGCCCTAACAATAGTCTATTAGTTGAGCAGTACTCACTTTGCAGTAAGTGTAAGTGAAGTGACAATTTAAAATGTATGGCAGGATGCATGCAGGCCACATACAGACACACTGGTTTTGCATAAGCATTTTCTGCACATCTACGGACTGTGGCAGGTGCAGGGAGTCCTAGCCTCAAGCCCCACAGACACAGAAGGAATTCCCACACACCTACCTTGATACCACAAGGGTCTGAAATAAGAGTCTTATGATCTACAACTTCCACAACAGCTTCTGGAATAACTGCTTTCTTCATGCATGACATGTTGAAACCATAGACATCATCCCAGAAGGCAATTCTATCAGCGTGCTTGCTCATGTCACTCACGGCCACAAGGCTGATAGTGCAAATGTCAGGGTAGACTAAAATAAAGAAAATGTCCATATATGTAGCAACTTCTCACTGAGAGGATGTTTTAAACTGCTAAATGTAAATATCTAACCTATCTGCATGGACTAGAAGGAGAGATAAATGAAAACAGAGGGACAACCGAGTTACCCAGGTAGCTAAAATCATGATGGTGCAGTCAGCAACCGAAGGATGGGCTCCTATTAAAATTACTAAAACAACCCTGAAATAAACATAGTAATATTAAAACTTAAAACATGACTTTAAAACAGCCTTCTAAATTGTTACTTCACATATTCCCCTAAAGTACACAGAAAGAGACAAACTATTTGGAAAAGTATATAGCACCTCAGGGGGGAAAAAAATCACACGGGAATTATATGGGCAGGTAGAGGAGCAGTTCATACTACATTCTTATTTAACATAAAATGATCATTAAGTACATGTCAATCTAAATTAAAGACTGTGGATACAAATTTCTACCCTCAAGAAACTTGTATTTAGGGCTGGAGAGATGGCTCAGCGGTTAAGAGCACTGGCTGCTCTTCCAGAGGTCATGCCTTCATGAGTTCAATTCCCAGCAACCACATGGTGGCTCACAACCATCCATAATGAAA
>CAJQZJ010033481.1:3318298-3341331 GCA_907164525.1 Lophiomys imhausi | reverse complement strand
AAAAAAAAAAAAAAAGAATGTTAACTCAGTGAAAATTTTACCTAGGGCAGCACTGTGATCAGATTTCAGTTCTGGAACGACCATTTGAAGTGCTATGTGAAGAATGATTAGGAAGAAAACAGACAAGTTCCGAAACATGTAATGATTCGGGTGTTGAAAACCAGGCTGGGGTTTGGCATAAAGAGGAAATGGAACGGAGGACAGTTGGGAGGTGGCACTCAGGAATGACTGACTAGCTGAGTTGAGCAGGAGTTGGGAATAGTGCTTGGTTTTAGCAGCTGAATAGACTGACAACTGTAAAAAGGCATCAACAAGGGAAGATCTAGGAGAAACGAATGTATTGCTTTGGACACCAATGAAAATGCTAATGAGGAGATGGAATTATCTGGATCTAAGATACAAAACTGAAGACCATGAGCATGCAAATAGAAACATGCAGCAAAAACCTATGAGACACAGTGCCAGATGTGTCACCAGCGCCAGAATTTATGACACAAGAGAAGCTGCAAAGGGGGTTGAGGGAGGACCAGAGAAGGAAGAGAGTTAAGAGGGCACTGGAGAATGGTTTAGAAGAACTAGAAGAGATATTGTGGGATAATAAAGGTCTTTATGACAAAACACAGTACACAGTTCCTTTTCTTGTGACTAACATGAAAATTAGCTTTTCCTGTGAGTCACCACCTAGTTAGTTAACACCTGTTAGTGTTAGCTCCAGCACCAACTTTTAAGGACTTCATGAATAACGATTTTTTAAAAGTCAGTTACATGTTCCCATATCACTAGCTAATCTTCAGACTCAGAGACCACCCTCTACCTTACCCTTAGAAACTGTATTATTCAAAGACAACAGCTCTAAGTTACCTTGAAAATAAAGGCCAGCATAAAATCTGCATCAAACCCAGACACATCAAAGCAGGACATAGGTCCTAACACTGCCTCACAGTTCCCAGAGTCCATGCACAAGGCTATGCGGGCTACACAGGGCCCAGGACTTAGGCCCATGCTCTCCTCCTTCAGCATGACAAGCTCTCTGGATGGTTCTACTCTGAGGAATGCAAATTCCTCAAAGAAACTACTTTGCTGTTGGAATGTTGACAAGCAACAGAACTGCCATGGGCATTAGAGTTAGTTCTGAGCCACATCTTTTAACATGTTAAACAATGAAGACAAAAACGGATCTTGAGGCCGCGCTGGGTATCTGGTTAGCTTCTAATGCCCTTTATGGGTGGCCCTTTGTGCTGCAGTTGTAGCTTTCTGCATTACAGCTCAAGAATCACAGCAAGGCACAGCTGGTTCAGCAGGCATCTTTGTAAAGTCACCACTTTAGGTTTCGGAGCCATTTGTGTGGTTGAAATTACTGCTTTCTGTGGTTACTATGAAAGCAGAATGGCTGTGCTCAACAAAGCCTTATCCACAAGCAGGGAGTGGGTCAGACCCAGAGATCCTGCCAGAGAAAAGAGGGAAGATGGAGAAGGTGAGATTCACCAGGGCTCTTGACTGTTATTGTTAGGAGCTCCACTGCTCCTATATATATAGTTCATGGGAACTAAACATGCTGCAGCATTATACACGACAGGCTCTGTCTCAGAGCATAAAAACCCTCGCTGAGTTTTGTTTGTTTGTTTGTTTGTTTTTTTATAAATACTTTATTTTTTTTCTTCAAGTTACATCTCAGTCACAAACCCCTCCCTATTCCCCCTTCCTAACCCGCCCTTCCACCCTCTTCCCCCCAGAAGTTTCCCCTTTCAGTCCAACAGATGGTTCCTTCTCTTATAACAGTAAGTATTATACAAAACAACAGATATAAATATGCCACATTTATGAGAGTTAAATGGCCCAGTATACCTTCCCAATGTCCAGTTTATACATATTTGGCCCCTGACTTTAACATTCTACTATCTAACCATCTCCATGAGTTTAAAGGTCTATATCTGACTCAACATTCATACTAACTTGCAACACACTTTTAAGAGTATCTTCTTAGATCTATAACACCCTCTTGATTCCTAAACAACTCAAAATTTAACTATGAGACTCTAGCTGTCTATTCTTCAACCACCTCAGAGACCTGAGAGGGATAAATATATCTGCTTATATAGGAAGTGCAGGGCCTGCAGCTTCCAAAACTAAGAAATGACATACCAGTGACTGCCTGGACAGTTAAATGCCATCACTGAGTTTGGCAGACCACACCTCCTGCAACAGCCTATGCACTGGCATGCTAACCCATCACCTACAGCTGCACTAGGTCACAGCGCCAGAGCTACGAGGGGCACGGATGTGGCCTGTCACACTGAAAATACAGCCTGGACTTTTACCAAAAGCTGCTTATCTGCCACTCCCTCAAGCTAGGGATACCACAGAGAACAGAGATGACACCTTCATAAGAAAACCTGTAACAGACTGCAAACTTACAATTAGAGAAAAAAAAACAAGAGCAGAATTTTTTTTTCAAGTGTTGAGGTACAATTTTCAAGCTAATTATATTTCAAAGGTATAAAATCCTGGTTTTTCATATGGTCTGAACATTGGGAATGTATGTTATACCTTATAATTTTCATAATTGTTCTTATTGTTTTCTATTGTATTTATTATAAGAAAAAGAGCCTTTTATTGGACTAAAAGGGGGAGATATTGGGAGGAAAAAAGATACACCTTAAATTTAAAATAAAAGAGAGAGAAAGAAAAGAAATGTGAATAGCCACCATAATTTTAGGTGAGGTCAGTGATGAGTTCTCCACCATAATTTTAGACAAGGTCAGTGGTGCATTTCCCACCGTAATTTTAGGTGAGGTCAGTGATGGGTTCTCCACCACAATTTTAGGTGAGGTCAGTGATGGGTTCTCCACCATAATTTTAGGTGAGGTCAGTGATGCATTTCCCACCATAATTTTAGGCAAGGTCAGTGATGCATTTCCCACCATAATTTTAGGTGAGGTCAGTGGTGCATTTCCCACCATAATTTTAGGTGAGATCAGTGATGGGTTCTCCACCATAATTTTAGGCGAGGTCAGTGGTGCATTTCCCACCATAATTTTAGGTGAGGTCAGTGATGGGTTCTCCATCATAATTTTAGGGGAGGTCAGTGATGGGTTCTCCATCATAATTTTAGGGGAGGTCAGTGGTGGGTTCCCCTGCCTTCCCTTTCAAGTCTCATCATTAGTGCTATGTACGCTCAAATAAAGGTGGTTTTACTCAGGCAAGAAATAAATTCCTCCTGGGTGTGGTGGTGCATGCCTTTAATCCCAGCACTCGGGAGGTAGAGGCAGGCAGATCTCTTCGAGTTCAAGTCCAGCATGGTCTACAAAGTAAGTCCAGGACAGCCAGGGCTACACAGAGAAACCCTGTCTCAAAAAACCTAAATAAATAAATAAATAAATAAATTCCTGGTTTTTATTTTTGAACTTAGAAATGATTTTTTTCATACCTCAAAAAGACATGAATATTCATAAAGATTTGTAATCAGTGCTAGAGGTCAATGGGGTTCAGCATTCACCTCAGCACAGCTGCCTAAATCTTGGAGCACCTGTCAGAACCCCACTAACCCTTTACCTTCACATTCTCACACATTTGTCACTTGATTTTTTTGTCAGACAGAAGCTATATTTGAATAATTATGCTTGCTTGTAGGTGAAATTAGCCAAGCACAGCCAGTTATCAGCCATTTATAAATGCATGGCTCTGACATCTGTGTCCTTCTCGACTCACTGCCCAGAATTCATCTGTCACTGGATGGCTCATGAGGTGAGCAGGCCAAGATGGGAACTCCTTTATCCCTAGGGAAGGCCTCACAAACTTCTGGCCCTAAAGGATGAGACTGAGAGATTGTGAGAACATATTCTCCAGAAAAACACAAGCACACAGAAGTCAAATCAGTGTAAACACTTGGTAATTTATAGAGCCAGAGTAACTTAGATATTAAATTTCATTTCGGCACTGGACCTGTTCCTCCATATTACCTCATAAACAGTGATCAGTTCCAATGGTTTAGATAGACTTAATATGTAGTTGGAATATGCTTTGAAAAACTATGTACTGAAAAAAAATGAAATAAACAATATTATCAGGATAGTTCTAGAAAAAACAAACAAACAAAAACAAAAATAACAAATGTGGTGAAAAGTTGTGAACATCAAATAGATGGTTAAGTATAGAAACAGCATGGCAAACTTTAAGCCCCAGAAACCAGGCGCCATGGCTTCTTGTGTAATGTCATCTATGCACAAGTGTGACACTCAATGTCCTGGATGAAGGTGCCATGTTCAAACCCATGACACCACTGTTTAAGGCACAAGCCAATGCTGTTCTTGTTTCCAGCAAGACCACAGAAGGAGACTTAATACATATTGAAAAAACCACTTTATACCAAGAACCTCACATAGACTTTGAGATGCTTTGTACAAAGAAGGAGACTGAAGGTAGGGAGGTAAACTAATGCCAAGATGAGCACTCCTCGTTAGCTAAGACAGCCAGCCCGCAGGCCATGCAAGTCTTGAGATCTGCCCACAGACCCCACAGACTTCCCCACTGCATGCCAACCCACAGTGCCTTGCTCTTCCAACAGGAGAGCTCCGCCTTCTAAAGCAATGAGCACCTGTTAGAAGGGAAAGGGGGACAGACAAGCACATTCTACTTATTAGTAAAACTAAGGGAGCAAAGCAGTAACATGTGGGCTTGCTCACTTTGCAGAGTGACTGATAGCAGGACAAAAAAAAAAAAAAAAACAGGTGAAAAGTAAACTGCTCTGCTCTGCTGCCCTCAGAGGGCACATGGCAGAAGCTGGCTTCCTTCAGTCCCCCACAGGCCAGGCTGGCTGGTGAGGCTCTGGTAAAGGTGGCGTGTCATCTCCAGGTACCTACACAGTGTAGTGTGCCAGCCACGGGTAGCAGCCTCTGCTCTGAAGCCCACGGGTCCTGTCTCACACTATTTCTGGTTGCATCACTTCCCAATTTTCATACTTTGTAGCACTCCTGCCCTTTAATATGTCCTTTTTCTATTGACTGGGGCGAATTCAGTTTCTTTCAGCAAGTTCTCTCACCTCATGGCTGTAAAGGGAAGCACTGAAAATAAATTCTTCAGAGCAGGATTAATGACTTAAGTGGCCTTAGTCAACATAGTCTCTGGACTGTGTTCAAAGGCCTCGTCCATGAAGCCTGAGCATCCATATTTTAATGAAAGTCCTCGTGACTATTGGTCCCTGTAAAGTGAATCAAAAGCAGGGAGCTGGAATGAGCTAGCCCTCCCATTCAGAACTGGATAAAGCCTGGAAAAGCCCAAAATGCAGTGGGGTTGTTCGTAAGAGGAGACCTGCTTTCACAGGCCAGGACAGAACAGTGACAGGTAGAAAAGGCAATTCCATCCTGGTAATGAGGAAGAATGCTGCCACCAACAGCTTCTCAACCTTCTTCTGCTAAATAGGATTCTAGAAACTAATGCTCATTTTGAGCAAATTCCAGAAGAATTACTTCTACATGTTATTAACAGAATACAATCTCAATCTCTTCTGCTTCCGAGCATGTCAACTTTGATTTCCCACAGTAGGTGGCTGGCTTCCATACCAGAACTGACTCACTTTGCCGTATTTATAATTAGTAGGTATTTTACCAGTGGTCTTTAAAAGCAGGTTAATATCTCATTCTTAGTTTAGTTCTAATTAGTCATTTAGTCATTTGTATTTAAAAGGACATTCCATTTCTTGTTTTTTATCATAGTGTTAAAAGTAAGAAAAGAAACCAAAGGTACAGAAGGGTAGTATTAAAATTCTGCAAATGACTGGTTGTTTACACAGGAAATCCTTTTAGAAATAATTACTAGCCAGGCTCAACAAAAATCATAGGACATAAGCTTTAAAAAATTTTTAAAAAGCATTTGTATGTTCTCTACCACTGGCAGGCAGCTGAAAAAGAATAAAAAGCTTTGAGCCTGCAAGAACAGCACTGTAAACACACTGGGCTCAGAGATGAGGGGCTCAATACAAAGAGGCTGATTACTTCCTAGCTGTTCTGTTAATCAGATCCCATCTTTATTCCAGGTCTTTTTAAAGAAATGTGGAGATGAAAGGTTCAGTGAGAGACCCCACCTCAAAAAGTAAGGTGGAGAGAAATTGAGGAAGACACCCTACATCGAGAGCTGGCTCTTGTGCTCTCATTCTCTCGTGCCCTCTCCCGCTCCATCCCACCTCTTTCCTTTTCTCTTTCTATGAGTGTCATAAAGGTGGTATGATCTTGAAGTAATCACAAGCCTAAATGAAAACACTAAAACTTCCAGGAGGAAGTAGGAAGATCCCATGTGACCTCAAGCAAAGTGTTCTTAGGCTGTGTGCAACATGATGGAGGTAGCACCTTCAGCTGTCCTCATTCTTTCCTTTTTTTAAATATCTAGTTTATTTTTATTTTGTGTTCACTGGTATTTTGCCTGCATGTATTTCTGTGTAAGGGTGCCAGAAAGTCTAGAACTGGAGTGACAGTTATAATCTGCCATGTGGGTGCTGGGAATTGGATCCAGGTCCTCTGGAAGAGCAGCCAGTGCTCTCAACCTATTCTGTAAGCGGCCATTCATCTCTTTGTCCAGTCCTCTGGCTTTGCCTGATACTTAGTAGGAAGCTTTACAAATAAGTTAGAAATTATGCTGATGGCAGGAGCTAGATGGATTCCCCACCTTAGCTCTTGTGACTTTGCTTTAGTATAGTCTGTTACAAGGGAATGTACACATGATATCTAAGTGCAAGAATATAACACTAAACCCAGCTGAAACTTACTTCATCTTATCTCCTTTTTCCTCCTCTTTAATGAAAGGTTTTATGTTGCCTGGGATAGCCTCAAACTCAGTGGATAGCTGAGGCTGCCCTAATCTTCCTGCTTCCAACTCCCAAGTGGCAGGTGTACTTGGTTTTGTTTTGTTTTGTTTTCGAAACAGGGTTTCTCTGTGTATCTCTGGCTGTTCTGGACTCGCTTTGTAGACCAGGCTGGCCTCGAACACACAGAGATCCGCCTGCCTATGCCTCCCAAGTGCTGGGATTAAAGGTGTGCACCATCACTGCCCGGCTGGTTTTGTTTTTAATAAACAATTTCCTGCACCGTAAAAGGTGTTAAGTACATCTGTGGCCATAACAAGATTTTCTATTCTCTTCAACTCATCTCCCACACAGGAACCAGTCATGTCTGGACTTCAGGATGCACTTTAGTATATGGCAGGACTCTTCCCCCTGTCGCCTCCACCCCAGGGGTCTTTGCCAGTTTTGCCATTTCTGCTTATTTTTCCACATAAGTTTCATAATCAGCTCAAATTTAAAGACAAACCTGTTGGTGCAGACAGCAGTACAAACTTAGAAATTCTACTGTTTTAACATCAATTTTTAACATCAAAAAAGGGGAGAACATACAAATTCTCATCTACCTTTAACAATTGTTAGTAATTTTAGATTTCATCAAATTTTACATTAAGTTTGGGTGAGCTGACATCTTCCAGCGTTAATTCTCTTTATCTCTTAGTACTTCTTTACAATGATTTAAATCTTGTCCAGAAAGGAAGAGAGGAGGAGAGATATGAACTCAAATTTAGATCATGGACCCAGTATATTCATGTGGGCCCCCTTCCATACTGCAATCATTCTTTCTAAAATGTTTACATTACCAGTTGCTTGGTAAGGATTCCCTTCAGAAAAACATAAAGTAAAACTTTACAATACACATGAGCATCTGATGGCAATAGTCCTTTATTTCACATTGCTTGTATTTTATTTTATTTTGCTTCTAATCATATTAACAAATAGCATTCCACAGCGCTGCTCAGGCAGCTAAATGCGGATTCTTCTCAGATGATCCTAATGTAAATCGTTATATAAAAATATGGACTGAGCCATTAACCTCCCTTTTATCCCTCCAGCTGCCACAGTCCCATGGCTGTGGGGGCCTAATGAATATCATTGAGCACTCGATTTAAATGCATTAACTGCTGTCAGTTCTTCAGTGAGATCAATGGACACCACTGGGAAGGTGGGGGGCGTTGCCTAGAACCCCACAGCAAGAGTCAGATGTTTTAAACACATTTTAATAGGAAAACAAGGTTTAGTGAAAAGAACATGAATATTGATTAGGTCAGGCAGCTATGAGTTTAAAAACCAGAAAAGAACAAGAAATTTATGCTTAGCTGCTTAATTAATAGCATCATCTTCCTGCACACCTTTTGACAACAATACCTAAATCTCAAAGGGCAGTGGTGAGGAGTATGTATGGCATAAACAAGAGTGATGTTAGTGGACACTAGAGAATCATCAAGTGAGAGTATTTCCTTCAGTCATGAACAAGACCACAACAATCAGTAAAATTGTAGCCAGGCTCACAGCAGAGGTCAAGAACTAGTTTCAAATGGATATAGAGAACATACAACCAGTGCACCTTGAGAAAGAAGGAACAGCATCTACCAGAGTGCTCCACTGTCTGGAGGAGCTGGCCTCACTCTCCTGGTTGGCCTAAGGACTTTGAACCATACTGTAACAGCTGTGGGGTGCTAAGGACAAGAAGCCTGAGCAAGGCCCAGTGCTCTGTCCCATCTAACAGGTCCCTGCAGTCTTCTCCTTGAGGTAGCATTTGTCAGCTCTACTGACTGGTACTCTGGGGGCAGGGAGGTGCAGAGAAGAGCAAGGAGGAACAAGGGAACCAGGTGGGAGGGAGGCACTAGGCACACAAGCACTTATTCTACTCTGTGTTCAAGAAGCCATGAATTTCCTCAAAATAAACATAATCCCTGTATTTAGGGACAATTGTCATCTAAGCACAAGGCCCAGAAATGCATGTCCTCCCCAGGATGCAACCAGAAAGACATAGGAAAAATCAGATATGGAAAAAGGCTCTAAGTTGCTAGAGATCTGCTTATAGTAGACTTACAGGTGGGAGGTGCTTAAAACCTTTCTAGATACCAAACTAAATCACAGAGTAGTGATGCTCATAAGCTGGAGCGGTAAGGAAAATTTGCCATTAAAGCAAATAGTCTCCAACTCAGTATGAAACATGTTATTGGCCTTTGGTCAAGATTAAGTGAGAAAAACAAGGACTAAATGACACAAAAATTTAAAAATGAAAAGATGATTCTGATACATTTTAATCTGAATATTAAAAGCTTCCCAAACATAGTCCTCATGTTCTGTGTTTTATTTTTGTTTTTTATTTTATTTTGGTTTTTTTTGAGACAGGGTTTCTCTGTGTAGCACTGACTGTCCTGGAACTCATTCTGTAGACCAGGCTGGTCTGGAACTCACAGAGATCCACCTGCCTCTGCCTCCCGAGTGCTGGGATAAAAGGCATGTGTCACCATCCCCAGCTGTCTCCCTATGTCATTATTAAAAAAACTAACAAAAAAAAAAAAAAAACGTAAAAGATGTGCTAAGAAACCTTGGGCTTGGAGACTCCATATCTTAAGTGAGCAAGGCGCCTTCCAATGGAAACATCCACTGAAACTCTCAGCCATGCATAATGTGGCTAAAATTCAAAGGTTCATTTGGTTGTACCATATTGAAATCATATTAAAAATGAAATGTCGTACTTACCCGATCCTCCTTTGGCCAAGTATTTGCTCTTTGCATAAAGGACAGAATCCAACATTGACTCAAAAAGAAGAAAATAGCCCTGCACAGAAAGGAAAAGATGAGTGTCAGAAATGGGCATTGAAACAAGAATCCCATTCGGAGCAGCCAACAGCTCTTTCAACAAGTACTTTTTTCTCTGTTGAGAACTCCGCTAGTAACTGTATATACAAAAACTTCTACATAGTAAGTACTGGGAAGCCAGGCTTGCTTGTAAAAGGGACCCATCTGATTCTCACAGTAGCAAGTACAAAATCTACACCTCCAATTCTACTTTTCAGTCTACTTTTTCTTCCCAATGAAAAAGAAACTTCAGGCAGAAACTTTTAATCAGGCCTGCAGTTCTCTAGAATGTTGCAAGGTTAATTGGGAGTAGTGGTGCTGATAGCTTTTGTGTCATGTGAGGACGTCCGCTGGATACTCTCAGTCCCACAGCGGAGATGAAGATAGAAACACTACTGGCATCCTCTGAGCAGAGCCACAAGATACTGCCACACATCCTGGCATGCACATGACAGCCCACCATAAAGTCCCACCTGACCAATGACTGAGACAGAGAACCCTGGAATAAGTGCTACCTCCCAAAGCGTTCACTGTCTAGAGAGCTTTCCTTGGTATGCATACAGACAGCACGACCTCAATATACTCAGGGTGGTTGAGGGAGAGGCTGGAGATTGAGAGAGGGGTGTGGGAGGAGTAGATATGATCTAACTACATTGTATTCATGTATGAAATTGTTAAGATTTTTTTTAAACTGCTGAACCATCTCTCCAGTCTGATTTTTTTTTTAATCAAGAAGCAGGAGAAACATTCATTCATCAGAGAGATTCACAGGACACACTGGCACACTAGTGTTCTTGAGAGAACAGGGTGGCTGCCCATACTCTGGGCAAGTGTCATACATCTCCACTGCAGTTTGTCTGCTATGTGCCAAATCTCAGCATCTTCAAGAAACAGCACTGTATGAAATTCAGCTCAAGGAGCAGAATTCCAGTGCAACTAGATTTCAGGGAACTATGATGAACCCTTTCCAGGGAAATGATAATGGAGTGCACAGGGAAAGGAGCCACTCTTGGGGTCCTAAACATGCAATATTCTATTAGTACATTACACAGTACGTACTGTCAGACAGTCACATTGCTTCAGTTACACTTCCCCCTCCCGGGCCACAACCCTCAGCATCAGGGGAAGTGACAGTTGCACCTCACATCAGCCCTCTAATGGAAGCTGTTTCTCATCTGTTCCCTTGTTCTGTACACACATTATTTTCTGGTATGATAAACACAGTATTCTTTAACCATATGAACAAACAGAACAAAGAAGGCAGCAAACCTAGAATCATCGCCATCGGTGAGTAACCAACCCAGCCTGAACTTTTAGGAAACATAGGTCTGATGGCCTCTGTCGTGGATCAACCTCCCAACAAACTTACTCACTGATGAGGGTGTGGTGTGGTGGCACACACCTTTAATCCCAGCACTTGGGAGGCAGAGGCAGGCAGATCTCTGTGAGTTGAGGGCAGCATGGTCTACAGAGTGAGTCCAGGAGAGCCAGGGCTACACAGAGAAACCCTGTGTTTTTTGTTCTGTTTTGTGTCTCGAAAAACTAAAATAAGAAAAAGAAAAAGAAGAAAATGTACAGGCAGCCACATTGAGTTGCAGATGTGCTCACACTATGGAAACGAAGGCTCAGGAGGAAACTTCTGGACGAGGAAGTCAGTCGTACGTTAAGTCCTAAACACTAGCACGTGTTAATATGCCCTGTGTGTTCAGGGAACAAGGGACATGCGGAATCCCACCAATGAGTTCTTACAAATTCACATAGATGTACGCACAGGTTATAAATGGACATCTTTGCAATGGCGAAAATGAATCATAACTTGTGACAAAGAATTATTAAAAGTGAGACACCTGTTTACCCAATGGATAGAAAGATAGACTAAGGTCGGGCATGGGTGGTGCACATCTCTAATACCAAGCACTTGAAAGCCAGAGGCAGGCAGATTTCTGAGTTCAAGGCCAGCCTGATCTATAGAGTGAGTTCCAGGACAGCCAGGGCTACAGAGACAAACCATGTCTTTAAAAATCAAAAACAAAAATAAAACAGAAAGAAAGAAAGAGAGAGAGAGAATGAATTGAAGGACTGGAGGGATGGCTCAATGATTAAGAGCACCGGCTGTTATGCCAGAGGACAGGGCTTAATTCCCAGCATCCACATGGTGACTCACAACCATCTGTACTCCAGTTGCAGGGGATCCAATGCCCTCTCTGGCACCATTCACTCATGTGATGCACAGGTGTACATGCAAGCAAAACACTCATACACAAAGCCTGATTTCTAATACAACTCTGCACCACCTGCCTATGGGTACACTACTCACAATGGCTGGGCCCTCCCAAATCAATCATCAATTAAGAAAACGCCTCCCAGGCTTGCCCACAGGCCAGTCTGGTGGGGTCATTTTCTCAATCTAGGAGCTCTCTTTTATAAGGACTCTAACTAGTGTCAAGTTGACATAAAACTAGCTAATACCCTCACAATACATTTTTCTTGAATTATTCATTTGCTCTAACTAGACAAAAATAAAAATAGAACCTCTCAAAATGTCTTTATAATTTATAACTAAGAAATAACAATTTTAAGCACAATAGAAATGATTCTCTCAAACTATCAGAATCAGCTCCAATTCCAATTCTGAGGATCTCCCCTAAAGTAACCAAGGGATGCCAGCACTCACATACAAACACCCTCCACAGATGCCGGATCGCCGCAGCCCATTCCCACACAGCTCTTACTGGTCAGAGACTTCCAAAAGTAAAGAAGCCAGCACCTCCACTGGTTTATAGGAGGAGAGGCATAGCACCTGGCACTCAGAAAGAACAACATGCCTGACACAGAGTCAGTGCTGATGGCTTCTCAGGGGCAGAAGCAGATGGCCACAATAAGTCAGTTCTTACCATCTTCACCTCCTCTTCCTCTCTTCATGGCTCTCTGATTAGCTTTTTCATTCTAATGCAAGATTCTGCCCCCATACATACACTTCTGTTATGCCAAAGCCATTGATAAACTCTATGTTAAAGAACAAGGGAGTCAGCTCAGTGTGGTGGCATGCACCTTTAATCCCAGCACTCGGGAGGATCTCTATGAGTTTGAGGTTATCCTGGTCTACATGGTGAGCTAAGACAGCAAGGATTACATAAAGAAACATCACCACCACCACCACCACCACACACATGCACAAAATAACCAACCAACCAAATAAATAAAAACAAATTAAACAAACAAAAACAGAGGACCCAGCAAGTCAATGGGAAACAACAGATCATACACGTAACGGCTGAGACCTTTGTCATACTACTGACATACATAAAGACTCAGAGTTTCACCAGTTTCACTGGTCACTGTTTCTGGTGGTATTCGGGCAATTAATTGCTCAATTGTTAATCCATTAAAATAGGGTTTTCTGATGTCACTGCATACAAAGAAATATGCTTAGTTCTTTGTTCCTCGTCCGCATCTATTTCCTTGACTATTACTTCTAAGACAATCATAAATGACCCTACAATGTATGCTCCAAGCAGTGCAGCATATGGTCTACACTACACGCTCCACACTGTCTAGAGCAGGAAGTTCTGAATGAGCAACTGCAGGTACTACATGTGTATCCACACTGATAAAATGAAGGAAACTGGTACGAAAACCAGAACTGCTGTGAGCAAGTGATGGTGCTGACTGTGTTTTGGAGAGAACATCTCAATTAACTCACAGAGCACACTTGTCACTGCCATCACCCAAAGAAGAAACCGAAGCTCAGAAATGGTAACAGCTTAAGACCCAAAAGAAAACCCACTCACACAAACAGTGACTAGACTAAAGCAGAACATGAACCTGGTGTGATGTCAGAAACCAAGGTCTGAATTTCTATTTGATTTGCCTGACTGGAGGACTGCATATATATATTAAGATGACATGGGTACTGCAGGGACACAGGTATTCTGAAATGAAAACCTTCCCAGGGAACATGTTAAATAGGATCAGAATTTTAAAGTATATGAATCAGAATACTTCAGAGGGGCATCTTAGTGAGCAACTCAAACACTGGTGTGGAAGATTATGTGACATGCAGATTATATGTAGATCTAACACAAGGATGGCTCTGAGAAAAATTAATGTGGCTCATTAAGTGAATGAGTGAAGATGGTGTATGAACTGTTAACAGCTATTGTTCTTCCTCTTAACTTCCCAGTTTGCTGAGCTTCATTCTACTAAAGGTTTCCCAAGTGACTAAACACCCTTTAACGTCCTGGGAACTGTCCTTGGTTCTGAACCAAGTCGTATATTACTGATCCCAGAAACCTTTGCCCCTAACACCCACTCATCTGCAGTGCAATTCAGAGTACAATTTCACAGGCTGCTGCCTCACCTGTAGGGCACTATCTGGAAGGATTATACCTGTTATTGCCTCCTATGATGCTTGCTCATGGGGCATTCTTCTTTCAAGACTGACATTTACTTTATAAATTTAAAAACTGCATTTGCCCTTCAAAACTTAAGACTCACAAAAGAACACATGGAATTAAACCAGGGATGCAGACTCACATTCATGAAAACAGGAACTTGACTCCTAACATGCTCATGATATCTTCCTTGTACAGGTTCATTGGTGAATAAATAATAGCAGATACTTTCAGTACAAGTCTCTTTCCTAATTTCAAATAATCAAATGACTAAAACACCTCTAAGCAAAACTAAGTTAAGAGATAGTTAAAAATAAAGTTTATATAGAGAAAGACCATTGACAGTCATCTGAAATAACTAAAAGAAAAAAATAAAAGATAGCTTACACCAAATAAGCCTACAGGATCTCACCCATAACACACCTACAGGATCTAATACGTCTACCAGAATTCCTGGATGAGAACATTCAACACTACAGTCACTACCACCCAACTGCCTAGCAGAAAGCCCAAGACTGGATTCAAGACCAAGTGTAAAAGAGAAAAGGAATAAAGTTGATGAAAAATATTTTCACCTTCTTGGGGAAAGACCAATGAATTTGACATCAAAACCCAGACCTCATGAAAAGGCACAGAAAGAGACAAAGGGTACACTTCCTCAAGTTGGGGAAGTGTGATCTAGCCCAGTCACTATGGAAATCAGTAGGAGGGCCTCAAAAACCTAAACTATGGAGTCTGGAGAGATGGCTCGGTGGTTAACATCACAGATTGCTTGTGCAGAGGACCTGGGTTCAATTCCCAGCACCCACAGAAAGGCTCACAACTTCATGTAACTTCAGCCCAGGGGATCTGATGCCTTCTCTGGGCAAAAAACACGTACATGTTCTACATACATACATTCAAGCAAAACACCCATTTGCACAAAATAAATATTTTTTAATTAAAAGAAAAAACTAAACCATACCCACAATATCATCTCGCTTATGCCACTGCTGGGCAAACCCCAGAGAGATTTTAAACACCGAGTTGACAAATCATAAGTTAGGGTTTATCCTATGCTATTTGCTACATAAGAAATACACCTAAACATACAGACACAAACTAAAGGGAAGGACTAGGGCTGTGGCTCAGAGGTCAAGGACTTGCCTAGCATACACAAGACCCTGGGTTCAATTGCCAATACCACAAGAACAAAAGCAAACTAAGATGGGAAATGGTAGAAATATATATGACATTTTAATATAAACACTGAAAATGTCCATTAAGATTAACTACACAACATGGGGAAACAAAGCCTACAGACACAAAAAGGAGTAGGAACCCTCAGTAGTTGACTTGAACATAAACTTAAAAGACTGCATGTTAACAGCAATCAGTGTTATTTGTCACACTCCATTCAAGGACAAGGGAACACATGACACGCACCTTAAGTCAGAGAGGGATTTAAGCAGACACATGATCATGAAGCAGGTGTGAACAAGTCTGAAGAAATGACAACAGTCTGTTCCCTTAGCACAGAGGAAATGAGAATCAACAGCTGTGACAGAAAATTTCTCTTTAAAACACATTTATTAGTACTTAACAAAGACCTGTATTCTATAACCTAATACCTAAAACCTAATACCTACCTAAGAACACCCTAGTACCTATATAAATACACCGAACTAGCCCTTTTTAATTTCCTTAAAAGGATATTAATATTCTTCGCTTAGGTCCATGAAGGATAACTTGTTTTTTGGCAATTATGGATACTGCAGTCGCAGAGCTGGTAGTCCCTTTCAACTTTAGTGTCCGTTGGGCCAAACTCTGCCAGTTTGTATGGCCAATTTATTTCAACCACTAGATCATGACCGGCTTATAAAGTCAGTCTGTTTTAACTGCTAAGCTGAGGTCAGCTTCCTCAATCAGCTGAGACTCGTTTCTATAGTCTCCTTGGCCTGGATATGCTTCCCGGCCTAAAGCTTCTCCAGCGGCTTCTGACCTCTGCTTGTCTTCTCACTCTTCCAGCACTCTTGAGCCCCTAGACAGATGACTTTAATGTCCAATTTTTTTTTTTTTTTGGTTTTTCGAGACAGGGTTTCTCTGTTTAACAGCTCTGGCTGTCCTGGAATCGCTTTGTAGACCAGGCTGGCCTCGAACTCGCAAAGATCCGCCTGCCTCTGCCTCCCAAGTGCTGGGATTAAAGGCGTGCGCCACCACCGCCCGGCTTAATGTCCAATTTTTAAAGAACTTTTTCTCAGCAGGTTTTATGTCATGCCTTTTCTGCCAGCCTTCTTAGCCCGGCTTATGGGATGTGCCTCAGACTATTGCAGCCTAACTACTGTCTAATGGCACACTTTGCTGTACACTTTTCTAGTGTGTCTTCTCAGTCCATGAGGGCAAGAGGAAGAGGGGTGCTACGTGGAGCTCTCTGGCTTATATATTGCATCATCTCATGATCCTCGGCAGTTTCAAGGGCCCACAAGATCTCTTGAGATATCCAGAGGTCCTGTGGCTTCTCATGGCAACTGACATCATCTTCTTGGCTTATGTGGTTTCTTAGCCATGCCCCTTCAACAAGGCATTTTGTGTTTCTCAAGTTCAAGAGATGCCTGGCTCCTCCTTCTGTGGTATCAGATGCTAAGCTGAACTGCATACTAACTTCATTAAAGAAGCTAACTTTACCACAAACAGCAGGTGCCCAGAGGCTTCAGAGCTTTCCTGACACTTGAAATTCAACAACACTTCTGCAGAAAACCATAATCACAGCAGAAGCCATGATCATAACAGAAGTCACAGGGGAGCAGTTTGAAAGGAATAAATGTGAAAGCTGTAGCTAGAGCAGTCAATAGGATGAAGCATGTAGGTTTAAAGGAGATGTATAGAGAAAACAGGAATACAACAGTGTGCAGAGCACACTCACTCCACCACAGATGAAAGATAAAATTATAGTATATTTATATTAGTATGTGGTGAAAAGATGATAGAATTGCATACATATAAAATAAACGTTCATCAGAGGAGCCACTGCTTCCTACTACTTTATCTGATTACTGCCTTCTGAATAAGGAAGAATGAAGGTGGCTACTCCTGCTGGGCACTCAATACGTGCTGTATGCTGCCCTGTGGTACACCAAGGTCTTTCTGCCCACCCCTAACTACACAGTGGTTACTCCCTAGTGTCATGAGCTTCTGGAGAGCAAGATGCTGCTCCTCTACTTGCTCTTGTCAGATTCTGGAAAACTCTGAAGTCTAAAGATCTTTCTCCCACTAGATGGCATTCAGACCTGGTCAGTACAAGACCCTTCCATAACACTATGGCAGTGTTTTAGGAAACTAGAAACAGGGGCAGCATCTCAAGATCTAAGAATACATGTACCCTTACTCCAGATCCAGCTCTCATGGCTGGAGGATGGGAAACCTAAAGCAAGAGTCCCACATCAAATCAAGGGAATCATTAATTGTAACTGGGTAGTCCACATACATGAGAAAACCAGTTAGCTGACAGCTTTACTAAAGACAGCAGTAGAGTGCGCAAGATCCCATTGTATCTCCCCTAAATTCATATATTAAAACTGAACTGACAATGTACTGGTATGAAGTAAAATAAGAAAGGCAAACATTTTTCTCTCATATGCAGACTTTATACTTAAAAACATTAAAACAAGAAATACACAGGGACTATAAAGGAGGAGGAAGAAACCTAAAGAAGAGAGAACAAAAGGGTAACAGGGGAAGAAGGACAAGTACTATGCTTCTCTCACATGAAGTCAACTTGATTCATACACACACACATATGTATATGTGTGTGTATATATATATACATATATATATACACACATACATATATATATATATATACACACACACATACATATATATATATACACACACATACATATATATATATATATATGAGTGACATGAAAGCAAAAGGGAACCATACAGGGGAGGAAAGGGACCAGCAGCAAAGGGGAAGGCAGGTCAATGGGGGTTTATGAGCAACATACAATGACATACATATGTGAACATGTTATGATAAAGCTCTTTATTTTGTATGTTAATTAAAGATTAACTGGTTGTATGGGAGATGGAAGGAAAGGTAGACATGATGGATCATGCCTGTCACCCCAGCACTCAGAGGCTGAAGCAGGAATACAGTGAGTTTGTGAGTTCAGAGCCAGCCAGGGCCATCCATCGCCAGTGTGAGGTCAGTCTGAAAGACCTTGTCTCAAGAAAAAAGAACTGGAGATTTTTACAAAGTAACTGAGCTATGAGGAGGAAGCTGTCACACCTGAGGTGGTGGGCCCCATTCTGTCCTTGTCTATGTGGAGACAGTGTCCACTCCTCTAGAGCACACAGCAACAAGGTACTTACTATCTTGGCAGCAGACATCAAATCCTGACCAGACACAGAACCTGCCAGAACCTTGTCCTTGGAATCCCAGCTTGGAAAACTGTGAACTTTAGGACATTTTTATTGTCCTTATCTATAAATTATCCAACCTCAATTACTGTGCCACAGTTCCATAAGCACACTAGAGTGATTCTGTAACACACAACATATACATATGATTTCAAGGCTACAGAAAATGATAACCAGAAGTATGATGGGAGAGTTAAAAGAACAAGACCTCAATCTTCAAAATACAATAAATATATAATAAGAAAAGATCATCTTGTTAGATGCATCAATAAGCTTCTACCCTAACGACATTTGCTAACCTTGGTAAAGAAGCATGGTACAGCTCAGGTGAGGACTATGAGAAACTGTCCCAAATAACAAGGAGAGCCAAACAAGCAGTGAATTCAGGAGCCCACCCAAATAGCTTGGTACCGGATGGTCAAACACTTCCTCCTCACCCACCCACTTCTAAGGACTTTCAAGCACAAATCAGCCTCAGGGAAATGCAAAGCCCTAATTTAATGCTTGATGTGGCTTGAAGAACTGAGCCAAAGCCAGTAATCTAAAATCCTGCCAAAGTCAATAAGGTAAATTCCTTGTGTATGTACTTCCCGTGTTTCAAGTTGACAAGGTGGGACTTTGTTCCGCTATGTGAGTAAAAGTTCCCAAGAAGCTGTACCTACAAAGGCTGACTGACTGAACTTCAAGGATGTGCAAGTTTGGAATACTGCAGGTCCAGAATCAAGTTATCTTAGGCCAATATCAGGCCCTTAACAGCCATTTATTTCCTATCTGTATGTGACTCAACATTTTGTGAATGTTAATCTTAGGCAAATGTTCAAATTCTTGGATAGAATCAAAATTTAAAGACCTTCAAGAAAGGAAAGGGAGATGAGCCTTGAGTGCCCCACTTAGAAAGACAGTACCCACACACTGTTACTTGGAAAGAAGTGTGAATCAGTAAGGAGAAGATGGTCAGGAAGCCACCCCCTCATCAGTCAAAGCAGTCTGCAGAGCCCACACCTACGGAAAAGGAGAGAAAATAAACAAACAAAAGAAACAAAGCAAAGGCACAGCAACTACACAACACTACATGGCAGTTCCTTCCCATCCTTCTACACAATAAACATGAGAGGACAAGAAGCATAAAGATGTAGATTTCAGCCTGGTATGGTTCCATATACAACTTATGGCACACATGAACATTACTCATCATGAAACAGTAATGGAATTCAAAGACAGAAGGTAAAGCAACAAGGTAAGATATGAAAAGGCTTGAAAAGCAAAGAAGTGAATCGAGGAAAGACGTAGCAGTTGCTACATAAGACAAAAGCAGCAACAATCAGGAAGGACTTGTAAGAAAATCTAACCCAGAACAAGGACAAGAGTGGAAAAAAAAATCCTACCAGGAGACCAAACACTCAACATGTGGAGTCCCAAAGCAGAGGCTGTGGCAGAGCAGATGCATCAAAGATATGTCCTAAGATGAATAATCAGTTGTAGCCAAAGAACATGGCCTCCAGGGTCACTGTACACAGGCTCTTCACACTCAAATATATATCTAAGGACTACTTTTGAGCTATTCATTCATGAAATCAGAATGTCTGCAAGGGAAAGAGAGTGGGTTGGAACCAGTTCTCTCCAAGACATTAAAAAGGTTTTGTGAAAAACAATATGACCCAAGAAATTGCCTAACAGCTAAGCAAGAAGCAGACATTCACAGTCATCAAATCAGGGACACAAGCCTCAAAAGCACATGGCAGAGAACTTGGAATGCAGCCATGTTTAAGAGATGAATGAAAAGGAAAGCATGAGAGGCCATGGTCAAAACACAGTTGGCACCGACATTGTGAAACAGATTTGCTAGCAAATAGTGAATAGTGGTTGAGAACTACACATAAAATGCCATCCTGACAGCGACAAGATGACGTGTCAGCAATGAAGAAGATGGAAAGCACTGTGCAGGCACCGCTGTCCTGTCATCCAGGGCATCAAGGTCACAGCTGTGCTCCAGAAACGAAAGGGTTTGACAAGAACAGAGAAATCAATCCAGGATGACTCCCATATCATGACTGGAAGTAGGGAGAACAGGATGAATCCTGGCACAGTCGCTGCAGGGCCTGCTGTCCAGTAGGGCCATCTGGACAGTTACTCAACCATCTCACGCTTCACAAGCCAGTCAAGCGACTCACTCACTCGCTGTGTTATTGTGAGAAAACGAACAGCTGTGTCGTGAGACGTTAAGATCTGTCTGAACCATCTTGAGACATCTGCAAGCAGCAGTCATCTGATCCTCACAGAAGCCCACTGAATCAGTAACACCGCCTCTTCACTTCAGAGCAGGAGACCGAGGCGTGAGAGACTCCATCGCGTGCCCCAGATGTACAGAAATGAGGCTGAGAGCTTAAGCAGTCTGAGCAACTTCCAGCAACACCCTCAAGCTGCCTTACACCATCTGCCTTCGCACTTACACAGAAAATCACAAGCACAACTGTGTCAGGGCCAGTGAATTTCTGTCAGGACAAGTTCTCTTTCAAGGAGAGCCCATCATCATTTACTTACACTGAGACTTGTGAGAGTTGAGTGAGTTGAGTGAGACTTGAGTGAGTTGTGGTCCATCCTCTGGAGAAAAGAGGTTTAATAACAATAGACTATAGGAACATAAGCTGTGACAGAAGGCTCAACTAAAATGCAAAAGCTAAGCAGATGTTCAGCCCTAAAAGCACACACACAAATGGCATTATATGGACAGAGCACATGTATGTACCTAGGAATGTGTGCATGCATAAGTGCACACGCACGCACACACACACACACACACACACACACACACACACACTTACAGAGGCACACACAAACGGGATTAGTTGAAGAGGTAAGGGAAGGGGAAAATGATGAAATTACATTATAATCACAAAAATTTATAAATAAAATGGAGAAAAGGGACACGGGAACAGAGTGCATGTGTCTTAAAGGAGTAGACAGCAAAGCGGAGACACTGAGCAGACAGCCGAGGTAAAACACTTCCACAAATAAAGCCACAAACAAGTGAGAGATGTAAAGCGAAGCAGTGGTAGATAACAGGTCTTATCTGTCCCAATCTGAGCTGCCAGCTAGAGCTATAAGAAATTACTTCAAACAACAATGCAGTAGACAAAGTGGTATGCGCTTAACACTCATAATTTTATGACACTTAAAATTTTCACAGTAATAATGCATATAAGAGTTTCAATCCCTTAATGCAGAGGAGATAGAAAAGAGCACCCACCCTCATGGTGCCAGCCGAAAGGCACTAGCAGGCCAGCTGAAAAAGAAACACAACCCCCATGGAGTAAGTGAGACCAGAGGGCTGCAGGGCTGGCCTCCAGGAAGGACACACCGGGCCACAATCACATGTTCTAAGGATTAGTAGCTACAATATCCTGAAAGCCTATTTGCAATAGAGGAGAACATGGAATATAGACTCCAAGGCTATGCTGTCCACACCCAGAGGACACTCGCTTTAAACTGGACACTAACTATTAAATCCTAACATATCAAAAGCTCCCAAGAGTTATTACTGTTTTGCTGGACTGTCACTATGTTCATAAGAAAATTACAGCTTAAGCTGTTTTAAAATTGTTTTGAAAGACTTATTCAGGATAATAGTTTATCAAATAGAACTTTTTAAATACCTTCCACTTTCTACACATGAAATCTGTCACTTTTCAGATTTCATCAAGTTTTATCAATAATTCCTATCCATTGTAATAACCATCATCTAATTCTATACTTAAATATTCTGCCCGGACTCAAGATTTTAACACAATCTATAAAGCTACATAACACAAGCCAATGATGTCCATTGTATGAAAGGTCATCAATCACACAGCACAGTGGGCCAGAGAGGACACTGAGCAGGATCAAGACACTTGGACAGCACAGCCCCAGTACATCCCTGTTAGTCCTTGGAGTTGTCCCTACAAACCTAGACAACAGAATTGGTCTGCTATGACTGCACAGGCACAAAGTCAGCATTATCTAACACCAGTCACCACCAAAAGTTGCTGCCATAGTCATTTATCAAATAAAAGGAGTAAAAACTGCTAACACATTCATTAAAAACAATTGTTTTTTTTACTTTACTTACCATCCACTCTGATATAATAATATCCACCTTTTCCACAGGAAGACTCACTTCTTCAATCTTTCCTTTAATTAATATAATGGTATCTTCAAGTTTATTTAGTCTGAAAGTTATAATGAATTAGATTATCCTGTTAAATGTTTTACAAACTGTATAAAAAAATCACTATATTTTACTTAACTCACAAATAAGACATATGCATCTCAGTGAACTTCTGCACAGTTAGAATGACCATTTCTGAAGCCATGGAGCTTCACTTAGAGTTTTACACATTTACTACAAATTAAAATTTGTGGACTTACACCACAGAAAGAAAGAAAAAAACTATGACAGAAGTGACAGTGGGGGGGGGATTAGCTTTACGTCCTTTTCCATGACTCATACCCTCCTGCCTGCATTCTCTTTCCTCATCACCTAATATTAGGCTCTCGGTCTCCTTTCTAAATGGTAAACACTATCCACCTGTTGAGACATATACACTATACAT
>CAJQZJ010033481.1:3289545-3313298 GCA_907164525.1 Lophiomys imhausi | reverse complement strand
GTGTTTGGGTGAAACGTTCTGTAGATATCTGTTAGGTCCATTTGTTTCATGATCTCTGTTAGACTCAATATTTCTCTGTTTGTCTTCTGTCTTGATGATCTGTCCTTTGTTGTGAGTGGGGTGTTGAAGTCTCCCACTACTAATGTGTTGTGATCGACGTGCGCTTTAAGTTTTAGAAGTGTTTCTTTTACGAAAGTAGGTGCCTTTGTATTTGGGGCATAGATGTTCAGTATTGAAATTTTCTCTTGATGAATATTCCCTTTAATGAGTATATAGTGCCCTTCTTTGTCTTTCTTCATTAACTTCAGTTGGAAGTCTGTTTTGTTTGATATTAGGATGGCTACTCCAGCTTGCTTCCTGGGTCCATTTGCTTGGAAAACCTTTTCCCAGCCCTTTACTCTGAGGCAGTGTCTATCTTTTGTAGTTAGATGTGTCTCTTGTATACAGCATAAGGAAGGGTCTTGCTTGCGGATCCACTCTGTAAACCTATGTCTTTTTATTGGGGAGTTGAGTCCATTGATGTTGATGGATATTAGTGACCTGGGGTTGTTATTTCCCATTAGTTTGGTATAGGCGGTGGTTCTGTTCCTCTTTTGGTTTAGTTGCTGATGGGTTTTCTATTCCCTTTGTTTTCTTGGGTGGAGTTTTCTTCTCTGGGTTGGGATTTTCCTTCTAGGATTTTCTGTAGGGCTGGGTTTGTGGGTAGATATTGTTTAAATTTAATTTTGTCATGGAATATCTTGTTTTCTCCATCTATGTTGATAGAGAGTTTTGCTGGGTAAAGTAGTCTGGCTGGGCATCTATGATCTCTTAGGACTTGTAGTATATCTGACCAGGCCCTTCTAGCTTTTATCGTTTCTGGGGAGAAGTCAGGTGTAATTCTGATGGGTCTGCCATTGTATGTGACTTGACCTTTTTCTCTTACAGCTTTTAATATTCTTTCTTTGTTCTGTACATTTGGGGTTTCAATTATTATGTGGCGAGAGGAGTTTCTTTTCTGGTCTAATCTGTTTGGTGTTCTGTATGCCTCTTGGATTTTTATTGGCATCTCTTTTTTCAGGTTTGGGAAGTTTTCCTCTATGATTTTGTTGAAGATATTTCCTGGACCTTGGAGTCGGGAGTCTTCTCTTTCCTCTATACCTATAATTCTTAGGTTCCGTCTTTTCAATGAGTCCTTGATTTCTTGGATGTTGTGGGTGAGAGATTTTTTAGCCTTCTCATTTTCTTTGGATGATGTACTGATTTCTTCCACTGAATCTTCCATGCCTGAGATCCTGTCTTCCATCTCTTGCATCCTATTGTTGATACTCACATCCGTAGTTCCTGTTCTCTTCCCTTGGTTCTCCACTTCCTCTTTTAACTCTGACTGTGTTTTCTTTATTGTTTCTATTTCTATTTTCATGTCTTGTATGGTTTTGTTCGTTTTGTACATTTCCTTCTCCAGCTTGCTTGTTTTTGTATGAAAATCTTTCATGGCTTTTTCCTTTTCCTGTTCAAGCTCTGTCACCTTGGCTTGGAGCTCTTTAATGGTGTTGTTCCTTGTTTTGATTTGTAGAATTGTGGTTTCTTTGAATTCCTTCATAGATTTAAGTTCTTCTTGCAGGGACTCTATCACTTTCCATACTGCAGAATTGTCAATGTTTTCATGTATTTCTGTTGGTGTGTGGTCATCCGAATTGGATGAGCTAGGGTGGTTCTGCTTTGTTGGAGTGATAATTCCTTGATTTCTATTTTTTTTTTGACCTTTCACCATTGGATGCATTTAGCTGTCTTTTTTCTGTGCTTGGAACCACAGTGGATGATTTGGTGCAGGGGACGAGTTACTTGGCTATCTGTCGTTGCTTACAGGGGGATTTCAAGGTCACTGTGATTTTAGTGGCCAGAGGCACTGTGATCTGGTGCAGCCTATTCCCAGGTTGTGAGTAATGGACCAGGATTGTTTCACTGCTCCCAATTCAGACTTCTCTGTGTTGCACTCTGAGTTATCAGCCTGTAATGGTTCTGATGGTATGGGCCTGTTTGCCCAGGCACAGATTCTGTGGGCTTTGTTTGTCGTCCCGGAGGCTGACAGGGTCTGGCTCCACACCTGATATGTCTTGATTTTCCAGGATACAGCTATGGTCCCGATTTCTGGTTTCTCTCTAGTCTTCTCGCCACAGGGCTGGACCCTGTGCCTGATTTCCTTTCTGTCTGCGCCGCCACGGGTCCCGTGGGTACCCCAAGCCCCGGATCCTCCGGCTGCCTGAGTGCACCTCTCATCCCAGCAGCTCCGCCGTGGGTGCACGGACCCCTGGTCCCACCCATGCCTGTCTCTCTCCCCAGATGACCTGCCGTGGACTGGCGGGGATTTGGCCCTGCCAGCCGTGCTCACTCCCCAGCTGCGCTATCGTGATTGTGCGGGATTTGGCCCCTCCCGCCTGCTTTTGTGTTCCCAGCTTCCTGCGTTCTCTGGGAACCTCCCGTCCTCCGCTTCACGAGCGGCTGCGGACCACCCGCTGAGCCCCCTGTTTGTTCCTTGCTAAGGCTTCCACTATCTCGCAACCTTTTCTAAGTGGGTATAAGTTCAACCTGATGTGTGGGGAGCCCAATAGGACAGCGATCTATGGCCAAGTGGACCCTGATTCTGCCTGCTGTAAGTTGGGAACGATCTTACCAGGCGCCTCACCAAATGGGAGTTCCCGAATCCCCGGTTTAGTGGCCTCCGTGTCTGTGAGAGATGGGGAGAGCCTTGCCCTGGGACTTTTAACAGTCCCTTGGGAGCTGTGAGCGTTCCCTGGGGGGGGGGGGTCTAGCCCCTCCGGTTTTTGCACAGTGCCCAGTAACTCTGTGTTTTTTATGGCTCTTTTTTCCCCGCGTTCAGAATGCGTCAGTGTAGGTCGCCGCCATCTTCGCTCCCGGGTTTGATTTTTTTAAGCCCATTTGTTGGCTAGAAGTTTTATTGCCTTGGTGTTTAGTTTTGGCATTTCTTGGCAAATTCTAGGCATTAGCCCCTACCTGAAGTATAGCTAGCAAAGCTTGTCTCTCATTCTGTGGGCTCTGCTGGTTTTTTTCTTTGCTATGCAAAAGCTTTTTCATATACTCCCATCTGTTGGCATCAGGGACTAGCTCCCATGCCACTGAAATTCTATTCTGAAAGCTCTTGCTCACCCTATATTCTAGTTTGTTAAAACTCTGAAAGCTGGTTAAATGACATAAGATTTTTTTCCAGAATATTCATGGTGTTTGTTGAACAAAATGCCTTTTTAAAGTCTCTTGCCTGGGTACTATAAGTGTTCGTTGGTTGATGAGTGCCCTAAAACATCTTTGATTAACAAGGCAATAACAGTGAATTAACAGCAAAGACTTCAGCCTAAAAAGAAATCTTCATTTATGAAGAATACATGCCTTTATGTAGCTATTGCATCTTTAAGTTAAAAACAAAGAGCAAGAATAGAAACAGAGCACCAACAAAGGCAGGATTTTCCAGAATAAGTGACAACAGAAAAGGGCCCACAACACCAAGACCTTCCAGCTCTTGTCAGTTGCCTACTCTCATCAAACTTGGCTAACCTCCCTGGGCTAGTGTAACCAAGGTAAGAGACAACACTAGCACCTGGCCTGCTCACTGCACAGGCTCCTGGGGTACCACGAATTTGTGAACACCCACAGATACATCTCAAACATGGCACTGAACAGCAAAGTCATTATGGTGCCCAGGGGCTGGGGATCTCTCCCAGTCATAAACTATTTTTAGATGAAGCATGGTAGTACATGTTTATTATCACAGCACTCAAGAGGCTGAGACAGGAGGATTGCCAAAAGTTAAAGATTGGCTTGTGCTACAAAACACCAAAGGAACAAAAATCAACCAACCAAACAGAAAACAAAGCCACCAGAAGAAAAAGAAAACTTTTCGTAACCTTGCCCAAAGGTGGCCAAAGGTACTCACACTGTATGCTTGATGAGTAACACGTATTTTCAACACCTTTTTTTGTAATTTAAGATGACAGAACTAAGCCGGGCAGTGGTGGCGCACGCCTTTAATCCCAGCACTTGGGAGGCAGAGGCAGGGGGATCTTTGCGAGTTCGAGGCCAGCCTGGTCTACAAAGTGAGTCCAGGACAGCCAGGGCTACACAGAGAAACCCTGTCTCGAAAAACCAAAAAAAAAAAGATGACAGAACTAAAGTGACCATCTCAGGAAGCAGGCTGCAGATTAAGTTGCTATCTAATTAAACCAAGTTCTCAACCAGAAAATGTACATTTTAATTACATGGGAGTTTTCCCCAAATCAAAGAAGAGACTCACCCTAAAATCATCAAGGCATTATAGACACAGTAAAGCATTCATTTTAAAGTACACTTGGCTGAAACACTTTTTATTGGGTGACCATGATCAACAATAAGTGAAAAACTGATTACTCATTCTTAGAAAATCCTATTCTGTTCCCCCTGTCCTTCCCTTCCCTCCCTTTTCCCTGCCCCTGAAACAGGGCCTTAAACTCTTGGAGTTTCCTTTCTCTCACCACTTATGAGATTTTTTTTAGCCTGCAGATTCACACTAAGGGAATCATGAAACACATGCTTTCTTGCCTGGCTTCTTTCAATAAGTAGGCCTATGGGTAGGTTGGGGGTGGGGGAGGGGGATAAGAGGGCTTCCCACTTACAAATTAGGTTCTCTGGAGGCCACTGCTCACCTACAGTGAAATTCAGACTTTAATATCATGGCTATCTTTAAAAAAAAAAAATCTGTGGGAGGAAAGAAAGGATGGGCAAAGCAATAACTAGTTTAGATGGTTTTGGAAAACAACAATAAAATGTGTGTGGGGATGCAGTGGAATTCTGTGGGCCCTACAAAGACAAAGACTTAGTAACAAACCCTGCAGATACTTCAAATGAGAACTGATGCCACAGCAGACCAGCATGGCCACTTTGGAAGATGGCCAAGCAGCACCTAGGAAGTCAGCAGCAGGATCTATCCGGTGAGTCTTGTTCCACTTGTAGGTTTATATCCCACAGACATGTCTGAGGCTGAGCAGTCACAGCAGCCTCTCTGACTGGGAAGGCAGAGGATGAGCCAGACCCTGAAGAGTAGATGGTGGGTAGGCCCTCATCTTGAGGGACGGTTGCTAGATGTTTATTTTCCTCCGTGATTATGAGTACCTATGCATTTTATTGCTCACTTATGCCTCTGTATGTTTATATCTATGCTGTATTTCACACACACAAAAAAAGGGGAAATTGCTAGTTTTGAGTCTCTCAAAGGAATACTTAGAAATTACTATCGCTGCTTGCTATTTCTAAAATGCTAAAGCTCTAGCGGCTACAAACACTCCATGCTTCTTTAAGAAGCAGGACCCCACCCACCCACCTACACAGACACATCTTGGAACGGCTGTGTGGAGCAAGGAAAGCTCCGTCAACAGCTGTCTGCTTGGGCCATTTAAGATCTTGCTGCCAGCATCAGCAATCGCCTGCTCAGATATGGACGAGAGAGAACACAATTCAAGGATACACAGAAGAGACAAGTCCACTGTTCTCAGGAATATGGTTTTAGATTGCTCCACCAAGTTTTCAGCACAGCTGACTTCCATTCAGGAAAGATCTACAGACTTAACTTAGACACCCAAGAGCATGCGAGTCTGACTTTGAGCCTAAAAGCATTTCAAATGAAATCAATCTCTTTAGTAAAATCTGTGGCACAGCTAGCAAAGCTTCATCTGTGGAAATATTTCCCTGTAATAAAAAGCCCTTTAAGCAGCTCTCTCAATTAACCCAATAAGCACCAAATTACCCGTTTCTTTCATTGTAGAAATTGCACTACATTCCTGTCTTCAGAGCAGCAAGCTCATCATCATTAAAATACTGGAGAAGGAGTCACAAGAGCTGACATACACCAGGGTCCTTAGGAAGGTCAGAAGGAAAAAAGGACGGTAAGCAGCACAGGGTGCCATGGGAGCTCCACAGTGGAGCCAGTTCGGGAGAGGCCCAAGTTCACTCAGCTTCCAGAGGGTAGGGGGAAAAGAGTTGGCAGAGTGTAATATGAAAGAGGCAGAGATCACACCAGGCACTGACGCTGAGGCTAATGGAGTCGGAGTTCCTTAAAGACAATGAAGAACCATTTATGTATCTTTAGAATAAGCGGTGTCTGATTAAGTTTGAAATCTACTTTTGCCCAGTGATTTGGATATACAGACGGTTATATTTTTATATAAAATATAAAAACATTTTAAGAAACATGGGAAAATACACAGGTAGAGAGCACAGAGCACCGTAGGGTACACAATCAAGTGAGTGACATTTGAAGACGGGTGACAGGTGGTCCTAAAATTCACAGAGAAGACACAGGCGTGTCAGCTAAAGCTGAAGGTTACAGGAAGTGAGAGTGCTCAGAGAGTCACAGCACTACTGGGCTTTCAGTTCAGTCAGCTCAGACCACATATTTCTTCATCTTCTGTTGCCTGAACACACTGAAATGGTAATAAACTAAAACTGTAATAATAAAAGCTGAAGTATTTTAAAAGCATATCAGACCAAAGATTCTGGTAATTTGGGGGAAAAGAAAAAAAGAAGGAATCTGCCAAACCGTGCAGTACCTAGCACTCAAGCGCACAGCAGGTTGAAGAAAACCATTCTTCACGACACAAACCCCAGAGGGCACACAGATGTGCACCAGGTGGGTGTGCCAAAACGGATGAAAGACAACCACGAGAATGGTGCCTGGACCAAAATTCCTCCACCCGTTTCCTTGACCACAGACACAAATCCATTCAAAACAAATACTACCTGGTAGATAAAAAGGGGGAGGGAGACACAGCACAGAAGTGGGCCCAGGACGAGGCTACTGTATGAGCTCCCCACTTGGCATGCACGGAGCTGTAGAATTACACAAATGATAAGATAGTAACTCAACCTCCACCGTCCTAAAGACATTGGTGAAAAGAATCATCAGATTCAAGCAGATAAGAGGTCTCCAGGCTCTAGGAAGGCACTGACTTTGAACATGTGATGTCCTAGGTGTTCAAAATTCATTCATCTACTCACTCATCAGCCAGGTGTTCACAGGAGCTCCTGTCCCTGCTGAACCTGGAGGAGCTGGCATTTCAGAAAGTCTATTGAAAGCCTTTGCTGAGTGATGGGGTGGTGTTAAGCATTCTAAATGTTGATTGGTCCTGTTTGCTGTATATTACTTACTTTGTCTCTGATTGGTTAAATAAATGCTGAGGCCTAGAGATTGGGCAAAGACAGAGATAGGTGGGACTAAGGTGCATAGGCATTTTGAGAGACAGAGAGGATCTTGGGAAGAAGAAGGTTGCCAGAGAGAAGCCAGGAGCAGACAAGGAGAACACACCATGGGGTAGATTAAAGAAGATCCTTCCACGTGGCCTGGAACACTGGCTTAGCTTGGAGAATAATAGTCCAAAGGGACATATGTATATATGGGGTTATATTTGGGTAATAGAATTATGAGCTAGCTTAGATGGGGTAGGATGATACAACTCAGGCCTTGGCTTGTTAAAATCTACCCGGTGTCTGTGTGTATTCATTTATAATGGCGGGTTAAGTATTAACACCGCCGAACCAATTAAGATAATATAAATACTGGTTAAATCATTTAATTAGTAATTTTTTTTCTACAGCTGAGTATCTACCATCAATCTGCTTTGTAGGTGTTAGGGATGAAAAGATGAGAGAGTTCTTGTCCTACTCTACAAGACACTTACATAAACAGTACAGCAGGTCAAAAGAAGCCTTCAGTTTTTCCTTTTCTTCTGTTTGTGCTGGGGTCAAACTCAGGCCTGACATATGCTAGGCAAGTGCTTGACTGCTGCCCTATACTGCCTCATTAGGCTTTTCTTATCTTGTTTATTAATACATTAGACGAAGCAGTACAAAAGACTGTGCCTTCCACTTCACACTGGGGCTGAACTGTGTGTGTTCACAAAGTATTGCACTGTGAACGTGACATAGATCAGCTTTCTCATGAAAGCTCTCCAGCTACGTCAAAGTCTGAATGACGAGCTAGCCATCCATGGCTTAGTCGAGCAGAGACCAGAGAAATGGCAGAACACACCCAGCAGAGATCTGAGCGAATGCAGTATATAATTGTCTGGCAGTTCAATAGCTTTGCTATCCTCAAGTAAGTTTACGTTTCTGAAACAATTACTCTCTGCATTGTTAGAAACATAACAGCAGGAAAAAGAACCCCTACCCCTTTCTCTTGCACGCTTCAATTTTACTTGTCATCACTAACACTCATGAAATTATAAATACATTTTTTCATATTGGCAACCTCAGAATAGCTGGTTAGACTATTTTAAACTTTAACATAATTTAAATTAAATAACTAAGATATATCATTGTAAACTCAACAGAAAGAATTAAAGAGATGCTAGAACTTTATTATTAAGTGGGAGAACCTCAGTTTGAGCAGTTGTTAGTAAGTTGTTAAGTGATTTGAACTAACATTCAAATACATGATCGATAACCCATCTATGGATATGGTGTATTAAGGTGTATTAGGTTATATTAAAATTCTCCCACAAAAAGAAATGAACAGGATAAGTAACACAACAGGGCTTTGACAGACAAGAACATACTCAGAATTCCTGCAGTTCTGAATGGTGATCCATGTGTCTGTCATGTATAGCTGAAGCAGTATTAGGCTACACAGCTGATAGTTCCAAGAAAACAAAAATGTACGTTTCAGCAATGTGGCATTAATAAGGACTAGCAATATGTAACTTAAGCAAGGTCACCTAGCACAATGAGCCGAGGCTACACAAGCATCAGTACGGCAATGGAACTCCCTCTGATAATTTCCATCTGAATACAAACCAAAAACAAGCAACTAGAGGCAGTGGACTGCCATAGCACTGAGAACTTCCACATCCTGGATGCCGTCCACTTCCCGCTCAGCTCGCACCACACAGAAAAGAGGAGCATGAACAGGCTCAGCATACCTTAAACTCCACTGCTTGCTCCTTGAGACTTCACTACACCCTTCATTAGTGACAGGTCAAGTGTTAAGATGACCACAAAGGAAGAGCCTAAAAAATAACTGCCACCATGTATCATAGACACCTCCTTCCTGCTGTGGTGCCCAGGCTGTGTTGCCAGCTGGTGGAACTTTGGGGAAGTGCTTGGGTAATTAAGGTTCAGCTTTCACCAATGGGTAAATCCACATCATGACATCACAGAAACATGGAACTAAGGACTAGCTAGAAGAAATAGGTCACATCTGGAGAAGAGACCTTCCCCCTTTCTCCCCTGACCAATGCCATCATGTGAACTTCCCCCCACACCCTTCTACCAATAGCATTGTGCCTCAGCTCCAGCAACAGAAACACAGTGCAGAAGCCCCTGAGCCATAACCTCTGAAGCAGTGAGCTGAATTAAGCTCTCCTGCAGAACAGAGCTAATCATGGAACTGAAGCCTGAACATGTACATAAAAACTAGGGCAGGAGAGATAGCTCGGCAGATAAGAGCACTGGCTGCTCTTCCAGAGAACATGGGTTCAGTTCCCAGCATCCACATGGTGGCTCACAACTGTCTCTTCAGCTCCAGAGCCTTCAATGCCCTGTTCTGGCTTCTGCAGGCACCAGGCATGAACACAGTACACACACATACATACATGCAGGTAAAACACACATACACCTAAATTAAAATTAAAAAAAAAAACTAAGACAAAATGTAAACGTTTTTCTAAGCTTTAGCAGTATATATACCCCTGAGTTTTTCTGAAGCACAGATGCAATGAATGAGAACATGATCATATGCGAGATGCTTCTAAAACCTTTGGGAATTGGAACTATCCTTTTCCATCATTCAGTAAAATACAAAATTCAATAAAAAGCACAGGTAGTCCAGTTCTGCAGAATCAAGCTAATGGATAGCTCACCTGCTGGGCCATCTCTCCTGCCCTAATTTTTATGTACATGTTCAGGTTTCAATTCTGTGATGAGCTCTGCTCTGCAGGAGAGCTCAGTTCAGCTCATTGCTTCAGAGGCCATGGCTCAGGGGCAGCTCATTTGTTTCTGTGCTGGCACTGAGGCAGAATACTGTGGTTGAAGAGTGTAGGGGACCTCAGGTGATGGTATGGGTCAGGGGAAATGGGGGCAAGGTCTTTTCTTCCAGGAGCACGGTCTTTCACACTAGAATTCCTGGCAAAAGTGCCTTTCCATAATCTTACTACTGAAAGACCCCTGAAATGGGGACACCGCCCCTGGGGCCCAGCGTCCAAGGACAGAGACCGAGACCACCGGATGCAAGTGCAAGAGGCAACTTTATTGCTGCGGACGCTACAGCCTTCGGGTGACTGAGCGTGCCGGGCTAGGACGAGGGTTGATTATATAGGGTTGGGGTGGCAAGAAGCGGGCTTACAGAAGCAGATGCATGGTTACAGGGTTCTCATTGGTCAATTTAAATGAGGCCATGGGCTCAGGTTAGGGACAAGCTTGGCATTTCTGGAATCAGTCAAGGCTACCGTTAGCACACTCTGGACTTCCTGATAAGGCTGCCATTAGCACACTGGACGCTCTGTTAAGGTTACTTCTCTATTGCCAGTGAGTCAGCCCCCAACTGTCTGACCACAGATATCCTGTCTTTGCTGGGCCTCGCCCAGCATGGAAAGTCCCTGAGCAACAGATATCCTGTTTGGAAAGTCCCCATCTCAAGCAGCAGCATGACTGAGAAGGCAGCTAACAAATAGGCATGCTTAGCCGGGGGTCTTTCACTACAAACAATGAATTTTTGTTAAGTTTTCTAGAACAGTTTTTCATTGGGATAGTGGCTCTCATGTTTGTTTGCACAAGCAATTGAGATGCTTGCTTAAAGAACCCCTAGAATGGGTGCGGGCCGGACCCACTGAGGCAGCTGCACGGTGGGCAGGCTGCGGAGTCGCCGCGGAGGCGAGAAGCCGGCAGGGGCGCGCGGCGACCCTAACTTCCAGCCGGCCGCGATGTCCGGCGCCGAGGAGGCTGGCGGGGGTGGCTCGGCTGCGGGGCCCGCGGGTGCGGTGCCGGCTGGGGTCGGGGTAGGGGCCGGGCCTGGGGCTGCCGCAGGGCCGGCTGCGGCGGCTCTGGCTCTAGGCGAGGCGGCGGGGCCTGGGCTCCCGGACGAGGCAGGCCTGGCCGGCGCTCGGCAGCTTCAGGAGGCGGCCGGCGACCCTGACGCGCCGCCCAAGAAGCGGCTGCGGGCGGCCGAGGCGGCCGAGGCGGCGGCAGCGGCGGGCAGCGGATAGCTGGAGGAGCGACTATACTCGGTGCTGTGCTGCACCGTGTGCTTGGACCTGCCCAAGGCTTCCGTGTACCAGTGTACTAACGGTCACTTGATCTGCGCTGGCTGTTTTATCCACCTACTAGCAGATGCCCGGCTGAAGGAGGAGCAGGCCACATGTCCCAACTGTCGTTGTGAGATCAGTAAGGGCCTCTGCTGCCGGAACCTGGCTGTGGAGAAAGATGTGAGTGAGCTGCCTTCCGAGTGCGGCTTCTGTCTTCGTCAATTCCCTCACTCCCTCCTCGAGAGGCACCAGAAAGAGGAGTGCCAGGACAGGGTGACACAGTGCAAGTACAAGCGTATTGGCTGCCCATGGCATGGCCCTTTCCATGAGCTGACAGTGCACGAAGCTGCATGTGCTCACCCAACCAAGACAGGCAATGAGCTGATGGAGATCCTAGATGAGATGGACCAGAGCCACCGCAAGGAGATGCAGCTCTACAACAGCATCTTCAGCCTGCTCAGCTTTGAGAAAATTGGCTACACAGAGGTTCAGTTCCGGCCTTATCGCACTGATGACTTCATCACACGCCTGTGCTATGAAACACCACGGTTCACAGTACTGAACCAGACATGGGTCCTGAAGGCTCGTGTGAATGACTCGGAGCGCAACCCCAACCTGTGTGCAAGCGCACACTTTCCTTCCAGCTACTTCTCAAGAGCAAGGTCACAGCGCCCCTGGAGTGCTCTTTTCTTCTGCTCAAGGGCCCATATGATGATGTGAGGATCAGTCCTGTCATCTACCACTTTGTCTTCACCAATGAGAGCAGCGACACAGACTATGTGCCGCTGCCCATCATCGACTCTGTGGAGTGCAACAAGCCACTGGCCGCCAAGAACATTAACCTGCGGCTCTTCCTGTTCCAAATACAGAAGTAGGATGGGCCCAGGACACCTGAGGAACAGGGGCTGCAGTCTAGGAGTGCTGTCCCACCCATCCCTGGCTTGGCAGCAGCTTCACACAACTGTCTGATCATTTTAGCAAAGGAGGAAAATAAAATCAAACACTGAGAAAGTCTGCATGCGGGTGCAACGGGGTCCCTGCCTCTGGCTCACCTTCCTCCCCTTTGCCTCCCACCTCCTGCAGGCAGCCAGAGGCTGGGCTGACTACAGTGGAAACAGTACTCTGGGCTCCTCAGGTACAGGTGGTGAGGAGGGCAAGAAGCCAACCACCCTCACCCAGCTCCCATCCTCATATCAAGGTGGCACGGTGGTTCCCTGGCCAGGCTTAGGGGCCCTGGCTGACTTCAGACAGCATATTTGATTGCAATTAAAAAGGCAGCCTTGTTTCCTACTTTCTGTTTTGTTGGAGGGGAAGGTTGTGGTCGTGAATGGACTTGATGGGAGATTTGGTTTGGCCTGGTGGTCAGAACCTGCCCTGTCCCTGATACCGCACCTATGCGTGCATCCCAGGAGAGACTTAAGAGACACTTCCTCACAGTCTTACCAGAGGAGTTGGGGCTAAGGCCTGGCCAGTGAGCCAGAGAGGGTTGGGCTCCCCGAGCCGTGGACCACTCAAAGGAAGCAGGACTTGGCTAGTAGGGCTCAGCAAATGTTTTCAGAATGCAGGGTGAAATTCTGTCTTTTCCAGGAGAAAAAAATTAAACTTTACAGGCTCTTTAAGAGATGCAATTTTAGTGAGAAAGAATCCATTCAATTACTCAACATAGAGGGCCAGGTGTCCTCAGAGTGCCAAGGAGGCAGCCATTGTCTGTGAGACTTGAATTTAGTGGTGGCAGGGGCACCACAGGACCAAGGCAGAGCAGCATGGTTTATTGCCTAGGCAACAAAGGCCATTCACATCACAGGTGCTGAGTGGTGCTTGTAAGCAAGACAAGTATTAGGGCCTCACAGGATATGAAGCAGTCATGCTTGATAGGGCTAGGCCCTGGTCCTTTCTTCCTTGGATTCCTCAGAGATATTGAGATGGGTAGGACTTGCCTCCTTCAATCTTTGCTTAGGAGATGAGGCTCTTCTATCATAGCTTTTCATTGCTTTAATACCAAAGAACTGGTTTCCTCTGCCCTAACCAGACCTTCACACGCCTCAAAATAGTCCATACCAACCCATGCAAACTGCCTGGCCCTGGGCCTTCCAAGCTAAGGAATGGGACAGGGTAACCCTGGCCATGTGGGTGCAAGTACTGATGTTCCACCCTAACCTTCAAGAGAACGAAGGGCTGAGAGACGTGGAGACAAGGAACTGTGACACGGGGTACAGGCCCCATCTGCTTTCCCAAGCACAGCCAGGCTTTCCTGCCTTCTCATAGGCTGAAAGTTTTTCAGCACCTTGTTTGACTTCCTGCATGGGGCTTGTGGAAGTTCTCTTCTGCAAACAGTCTGGCCAGGAGGGCTGGAAAGGCCCATATTTGGCTTCTCTCTACTACAAAGGACCCCATGCCAGATTCCAGCACGTGGGAGCAGTGACCTTTGACTCCGATGCAGCTCCTTGAGCCCCTCTGCCCTTAGGGGCAGCTCCTCAAGCATGCCCACCTGGCAGACACAGAGAATCTTTGGAAAACAGAGGGCCCCCTCTGGGAGTCCCTCTAGATTCCAAGGTGATGGTTTATGAAAAGACAGGGCAGGGCCAGCGTGCCCTAATGACCCATGTCTGGACGTGTGAGAGACTGACTCAGAGAGAGCAGCCTGAAGGCTTCCAGGGAAGAAACAGGAAAAGAGGCTTATTCCCCATGGGCACAAGCTGCCTGGGACACAGTGGGCATGAGAAGGAAAGCTGGGCTGGTACAGGCTCAGAGGCAACAGAGCTTTGAGTATTTGTGTGTGGGCTGAGAGGCGTACCACAAGGCACACAGGGTTAGGGGCAGTGCCCACGTGAGACCTGCTTAGGGGTGTAGTGTGTCTAAGGATATGCAGGAGAACTGCTAAGGCCTCCTAGTGACATGCTCAGTGTGACCCTACGCCATGCCATGTGTAGCAGTTGGACCTTCCAGCCCAGAGGAACCAGACATGGAGAATACTATTATTATGTCTCTTGGCTATGCTAGGGACTGGCACACAGACCTTTCAGCATTGTCATTGTGGGCCCTTTTTTAAGAGGAGGGGGCACCATATCTACTGGCTTATGTCCAGAATCTTGTTATCTTGCTGTCCTAACCTGGTTCTTTATCTGTTGTCTCTGAGAATGGGAGAGGGGTTCAGCCTCAGCAGGTATTGGGGAGGCTGCCAGAGGGGGTTGCATAGGCCAAGCCAGGCCTCACCCTCCTTCCACCTGTCTCATCCCTGCTGCCTGTGAGCACCACATCCTCAGTTTGCCCAAAGTGAGACATTTACAAAACAATAAAAGTAATTTTCTAAAGAGCAGAAAAAAAAAAGAACCCCTAGAATGACAGTGAAATACTTAAGTGTGCATCATACTAATAGGAAATAAAAACCTTTACAAAACTGCAGAATGGCATACACACAACCACAACTTCAGCTTGCTTCTAGTCACTCCAGAAGGCTGATGTCACAAAATAAAAACACCAGCTTTAGTCTTTAATCTAACTGCTATTTGTCAAAGAAAGTATCACTAAAAGCTTGGTTCTGTGGAGTCCTGATACATTCCATAAAGGCTCCCAATTTTATATTACAATCAGCATGCTCTGGATCAAAACAGCATAAAAACAATTTCATTACAAGCCTTGGGATGACTCACCTTGCAAGTCCATCATGCCTAGCTCAACACAACTTAAGATTTTATTGTTCTGGTGAATTAAAAAAAAAAACCACTTATCTTCACTATTTTTTACTAAATAGTTACTAAATATTAGGAAGTATGTAAATTTTCAAGTTCAAAATTAATTATAAAGTGAGCCTTAAATGTACACCTACCTTATAATATCCATAGCCTGGTAGAGGATTTCAGACTGGTCAACTGCAATCACTTTCTTTGCCCCAGCTTTGGCAGCAAACATGGAGAGAATTCCTGTTCCACAGCCAACATCCAGAACAACCTGAAAGATAAAATAGCTACTATTGAAAAGGCCTCTATTGGGGCTGGAGAGATGGCTCAGCGGTTAAGAACGCTGGTTGCTCTTCCAAAGGACCTGGGTTCAAATCCCAGAACCCACATGGCAGTTCACAGCTGTCAATTTGCTGGGCATGGTGGCACATGCCTTTAATCCCATCACTCGGGAGGCAGAGGCAGGATCATCTCAGTGAATTCAAGGCTAGCCTGGACTACAAAGGTAGTCCTGGACAGCCAAGGATACACAGAGTAACTCTGTCTCAAAAAACCAAAAAAAAAAAAAAAAAAGAAAGAAAGAAAAGGCCTCTACTTTAAATTGCTCTCACAGGAGAGTATTTGGGATAGGATTACCTTCTGATAAAAAGTTTAACTTTATTAATCAAATATGGCAATTTTTACATGCAGAAACATATTATGGATTATGTTAAGTTAATAACATTACAATTGGCCATGGTCTTCTGCAATTAGGCCAACAATGCTAAATTAAGAGAGACTTTATACAAACTGAGCAGCTCCATGGCCGGCATAAGGTGCTTTACCCTGCTTGTTGCTAGAGTCTAACCAAGGCTCAATAATTCTGAATTTGGACAGAAACACACCTTTCATGTATGAGCAAAAGGAATTGAAGTAGAACCAATACAACTTAAAAACAGTTACAAAGGCAAAGGGAATATGGGACATAGAAAGGTGACCAGAGGGAAGTGGTGGGACATGAGTGAGAAGAGGGATCTACCAAACACACGTTCATTTGAGAACACCACCTAGGGAAGACATTATGACCCAGAGTCCACTGCCGGAGTTCATCTTTTTTATTTCTGCCAGAACGGGGATCAAACCAAGAGCTAATGAGCACTCATCATTGAGCTACATCCGCCTTGCTAGGTAGCTCAGGCTGACCTATAACTTTTTGTGAGGTGGGTCTGGCACAGAACTCGAAAACTCCTGCCACAAAACTCGGTGTAGTGGCACAGGCTTTAATCTCAGCACTCAGGAGGCAGAGGCAGGCAGATCTCTTAGTTCAAGGTCAGGCTGGTCTATAAAGTGAGTTCCAGGACAGCCAGGGCTACAAGGAGAGACTCCGTTTCAGAATGAGTGAGTGAATGAAAGAATGAAAAGAAAAAGAAAGCTGCCTTAGCCTACTGAGTGCTAGAATTATAGGGATGCATTCCACTACACTCAGCACAACTTAAAATTAAATTGTATTCTCACATACATAATACATATTACATGAAGTAATATTTCTATTATAACATACTAAAACAATGTATAAATGTTCTTACATGGGATATATAAACAATTAAAAAGTATCAGGGAAAGATACTTCACCCTGCCAGTCATTACGGAAATGTACATCTGAACTGTAAGAACTTCTCAGACCTATTAGAATGGCTACAGGACAAAAAACAAACTGGAGTTTACAAGGACTCATAAGTGGAGCCCTTGTGCATGGCTGTGAATGGCAGAGAGAAAACCTACTTTAAAAACCTATGTGGCAGTTGGGCATGGTGGTGCACATCTTTAATCCCAGCACCTGGGAGGGAGACAGAGGCAGGAAGATCTCTGAGTTGAGGTTAGCCTGGTTTACAGAGTGAGTTGCAGGGCAGCCAAGGCTACACAGAGAAACCCTGTCTCAGAAAAAAAACAAAACAAACAAAAACAAAAAAAAACAAACATATGTGGCAGCTCTTCAAAGACTAAACAAGGAATTGCCTCAAGATTCAGCGATTCTATTTCTGGGCACACCTCCAAACAAAGAGGGTAGGTTCTCAAGGGGCATCTCAACATTCATGTTAACAGCAACAGTATCCCCAAAAGCATGGAGTAACCTGAATGTCCACAGACTGAGGAATGGGTAACAGAGAACTTATAAATTAATTCATCTACCCAGTCTTAAAAAGGAAGGGGATTCTGAGACATGCTCCAATGCAAAGTCTTTGGAGCCACTGTGTTATGTGAGAAGAGACAGACAGCACATGAGGAGCTCAGATAGTCACAGCAATAACGAAGAATAGTGACCTATAGGAACCAAATGGAGGGAAACTGAGGAGTCACCAGTGGGCTTTGTAAAGCTCTGTAAGGTGGAGACAACTCTGAAGATGGATGGTGTGATAGATCATAGCATCTTGACCATTCTGAACACACTCAACTGTTTACTTAAAATGATTACGACAACAAATTTTGTCACTTATTATTTAATGACACTGGAAAAATGGGAGAAGAAATGTTAATAAGGAATAATTCCCATAAAAATAAATGCACAAAAAGGTTTAAGACATACATAGCATAGTTTTTTTTGGGGGGGGTGGTTTTTTGGTTTTTCTTCTAGACAGGGTTTCTCTTTGTAATCTGTCCTGGACTCTCTGTAGACCAGGCTGGCCTTGAGCTCACAGAGATCTGCCTGCTTCTGCCTCCCAGTGCTGGGATTAAAGGTGTGTGCCACCACGCCCGGTTCACAGTTCAATTGTTTAATTGAAGGTGTTTACAGGTCAGTAGTTAAGAGAGCTTGATAGACCTGGGCCTTACACAGAGAAACCCTGTCTCCAAAAAGAAAAACAAACAAAGGGCTTGCTGGGCAATCATAAGGACTGGAGTTCGGAATCCAGCAAGCCGTGTTGCAGGCAGGCCTGTAACCACAGCTCTGAGTGGGGACAGGCTTTCTGGGCCTTGCTGACTTCCATCCTAGCCTATAGAGTCCCAGATTCAGGGAGAGACTCTGCCTCAGGGAAATGGAGGTGAGGAGTGGTGACACAGGAAGCACTGAGTGCCCTCTTCTGGCCTAGGGGCCTGTGCAGACAGGGGCATGATCACAGATCTCTCTCTCTCTCTCTCTCTCTCTCTCTCTCTCTCTCTCTCTCACACACACACACACACACACACACACACACACACACACACACACACACACACACACACACACACACACACACACACACACAGAGACACACAGAGAGAGAGAGAGACAGAGACAGAGAGAGAGAGAGATTTCTTAATTAATCCTCATTTTTTTCAAATAAGGAAAGTAAGCTCCAAAGAGAGAAACAGGTCCCGGACCCCACAGCTGGTGAATCATATAGCTGGCTGCTGACATAGGTCAATCTGCTCCCAGAGCCTAATTATACTCTGCATTGAACTTTAGTAGTTAATTACATTAGCTGATAACTGAGTGATGAGGTAGACAAAACTTGACAGACTCAGAAGAAGTGGTGAGAATAGCAAAATAAAATGATAAAGGAAGCCGATTTCCTCTTTTCTAAAAAGAAATAAAAAAGTAAATAAAGAGAACAAGCAACCCTTAACTGTAGATAGAAGCCAGAAGCATAAAGGTGGCACCTGACTGGGAATTTCTTCAGTGGACTCCAAACAAATTAATTATGAGATGTGAGAGGATGATTAAATGTCACCCAAAGTTAAATTAAATTAACTGAGGTACCATATGGCCTCCACAGGAATTTTGAGAATTGAAACAATATTAAGAAAGGAAAGGAGATTGGAAGGTAGTAGGAAGGAAGAAAACGACCATTTTTAATTAAAGGAAACTTTAAAAAAAAAAAAAACAACTGTGCACTGGTGTGTCGTGAAGATGTGTCCCATAGCATGTGAGTGAGGATCGGAGGATGACCTCAGGTGTCCGTCCTTGCCTTCTGCTTGTTTGGAATGTCTCTTTGCCATCCACTACTGTATGCCCCAGGCAAACTATCCGGAGCATCTGGGAGTCTCCTGGCTTCATGTGAGTTCCGGAGATCCAAACTCCCTCAATCCTCACGGTTGCAGGTATAATCACTAGGCCATCCCCCGTCCCATGACAACATTGTGGAAAACACATCTACTATGCATTGTAAAGTATGATATAGAAGCGAGTGTTGAAACATGAAGTCTACCTAACACACAAAAGGGGAAACATAGTAAGAAAACACAGGAAAAAACATACAATTTCATGGACTTTTACATAATGACATAGTTACATGTCCACAGCAACAACCACATATGTATGGGTATGGCTAGTCTGCTGTAACTAACAAGCCCCACCCTAACTACTGTCCTCCACACTGACACACTGCTGCTCAGTGTGGAGGACAGGGCTTGCAATCACTAGACTAGAACACAAGGCTGGGCTTTTTCAGTTCTGTGTTTTGAAGATATCAATTAACCTCCCTGGTTGGCATAAACTTAAAACAAATCACAGGTAAAGCAGACAGATGGCCCCTAGTTCCATGGTGTTACACGATGACCTAGGCATCATTTAAGAGCATGGCATTACATCTTCTATAGCCATAGCCACAGTGCAAGAAGTAGACAGAAGCTGCAGACTGTCTAATCTGAATTACAAACAATATGCCCTTAAAAATTCTTTAAGACACTAAATATTCTACATTACAGTGACTTCTGAGAAGCCACAAATGTCAAGCAAAATTCTTCACCCTGGTAAAGTTAACGGCTACCACTCAGACAAAGCAGCAAAGAGGTGCTCACACTAGCTTCCCATTTCCTCACCTGGGCAGGCTCTCTCAGTGACAAGAGCACAATGCCACAAAGTGACTCCACACAGTTTGCAATTGCTTGCTGATAATCCAAACATACAATGTTTGATTGTGTGTGTGTATGAGTGTGCATATTTATGTGCATCCGTCTGTATGTTCAGATGTGCATTTATGCTTATGTATGTTTGTACATAGGCCAGAGGTTGACACTGGGTGTCTCTCTAGCACTTGACCACAGATTTGGCTTGTCTAGCGAGCCTGCCTGCAGAAGGGAACCCACCTGGGCCTCTGGTGCACTTGCATCACAGGCGAGCTGCTACAGCACTCGGCAATTACATGGACTCTGGGAATGCCAAGTCCAGTCCTCCTGTTTTTTTTGGCAAGGACTTTATCACTGAGCCACCTCCCCAGCCCACACACACACACACACACAGACACACACACACACACACACACACACACACACACACACACACACACACACAAACACACACACACAAACAGCACTGTAACAAACTAGAAGCAAAAGTTGATGTGAACAGGTCCACGAACTCAGTAAGAACCCTTCCTAGTCACAAATACTTATTTCAAAAGACTAAAACTCCTCTGGGAACTAGTATTTGAACCCTTCTGGTATTTCCTTACTTACTATAAGAAAACAGTCAAGTCCAGAGTACACTGAGAGAAAAGCCTCTAGCTCACCGCTTCAATTTCTATGGCACTCCTATCACAAAAAAAAAATGAGGAGATGCCTCAAAGATATGAGGGTGCTGGGACAGCAGCAATGTCAATCAGGAAGGATTCGAACCTTCAGCCTGCAGGTGGAGCACATAGCAATTGCCCCTGACTCCTGACTGGCTAGACTGACAAGAACCTCTTCATTTCTACACAGCTTACTAGGTTAAGAATAAAGTAAAAACAAATACATAACAATCTGCCAATAACCAAATTAGAACTATAAAGTAACATTTTCATCTAGCACATCACACCCACAGCCACCTGCATGTACACGGTGCACATACAGACAAGTAGGTACATACATGTACACATAAAAAAAACGGTAACAAAACAGAAAGCCGTTCCAGATATGCCAAACGTGTGAAGATAGAAGTGGCTCTCACAGCAAAGATCTCCACTCTGCTCCTCCAAGAGAGAAAGTCCAGGAAACAGCTCACGGGCGTCTGAAGATATATTGAGAACTAGAAACACCTGCATGCTCTCAGTAGAGTCTTGAATAAAGACTGATGGAGGGAAAATTCCAGGCAAAGCTATTCGGATGGCAGAACTCATAACTCCTGACTACGTTAGTTGGGCAAAGTCTAATAAAGACAAACAGAAACATGACACTTTGAGCAAACACAGCAATGCAGAAAGGGAGGGAAAGGACAGAGGGGAGAGAAGAAAATGTGAGAACTCCTGAGGAAGGAATACTCCACACACATGTACACACAGAGACACACACACTCAGATATGCACAAGCTCATGTGTGCACACACAAACAAAAACACAAAACATATGACTATCTTTCAAATAAACAACATGACTGTCAAGACGGCTCAGCACACAGCTTGGGTCTAATCGATGGGACCCGCATAGTAGAAGGGGAGATCGGACTCTGGCAAGTTGTACGTGAACTCCATCCGTGCTCCATGCCATGTACATGCCAGTGTGTGGACATACTCTCTCTCTCTCTCTCACACACACACACACACACACACACACACACACACACACACACCAGGACTGCCGAGATGGTTCAGTAAATAAAGACAAATGCTGCCAAGCCTGACAACCTGCAACTCGTATGGTGGAAGGACTGAACCATCCTCTGACCACTACACACACCCTGTGGTACTCATATGCACACTCCACCATACACAAAAAACAAATTTTTAAAAAAGAAAAGAGAAGTAAGCAAAATATAATAAAATTTTAAGATAAATTAGACAGTATTAAAACCAAAAACAAAGATGTCTCATAAAAAGATAAATTCACAAAGGACTAAACCACGCAGAGATAAATTCACAAAGGACTAAACCACGCAGAAAAAAATTCTAGCTTTTATAATATTTCATTCTACCTGACATTATGAATTTTTAACTATTCAACACAGTGGAATAATGATTAAAAGTATGTTCTGCCATGGGGTTTATCGATACATTCCAAACACACATTCACCATAAATCAAAAACTATAGTTTAGACTAATTGGATAGGCGAACTTTAACTAGGCTCCATCCCTGTAATGAATGACTTTCAGCTTCATAAAAGACACCCTGAATGGCAGCCCATTAGCATCTGGGTTATCAGGGGCAGCACCACACAGCAGCTCATCAAAGGCTCCGAGAGGCAGAGCCTGAGCCAATCATCCAGGAATGACATGGGACAGAAGATGCAACAACTACTCACTCACCTTATCTTTGAAGATGTGTGGATTCTTGTATATGAAATCTCGGTAGCTTTCTGTGCGCACTTTGTCCTAGAGAGAGCAAAGGACTGTGTTTACAGGGGCAGTGTGAGCAAATGAATTCTTCTATAAACTTATGGCTACTGAATCACACACTGCTAGCTTTCACAGATACATTCTGCCTAAAAAACTGAGGTATGCAATTTTTTTCTTCCTAAAAGAAAACAATAAAGAATAAAAATAGCAACAACACATAAAAATTTTTATTTAAAAAGTACCAGTGGAAGCCAAATCAGATCTAGCCATTAGTGTGAAATATGCATGTCTTTCTCTTTCCATACATGGTCACTGTCAGACTCAAGAGATGATAAATGCTAAGCAAAGGTGCCCTTCACAGAGCCTGGCTCCCTGCACTAAAGCTACACGAAAATAAGGAACAGAAAAAAATAAAACAAATACATGAAAGAATGAGGTAGGTGCCCAGGGATCAGGAATCTAAGAAATTCACATCAGCATCTAGTTTATAGTACTGTTTTGTTTCTAGAAATGCCTCCAGTAGAAAATCACGTGAACCCCACAGCAAACATCAGCAGACTCAGGCTCCTGAGTCTGTCATGGGCTGTGACCATACAGGCCGGCAGTGTCTTCCCATTCCTGCTGGCTGGTGACAGCAGCACCCCTAAGTTGGACACGCCCAGCCTGCAGCCCAGGTGGGGAGGGCCCTGCAGCCAAGAAGGAAAACTGAGCATGCCACCAAGTGAGAAATTCTAGCTTGGGTCACACATAAAAAATAAAAATAGTCGACCCTCTGTTACCTGTGGGTCTCACTTTTATGGAATAAGCCTAATAGGGACTGAGAGCACCTCGGACAAACAACCGCATCTGTCCTGAACCTATCAGACCTGTTACCTTTCCCTGAATAATGTATGCCACCGTCACCTGTCTTCTCATTTCACCACAAAACAAACAGGAAACTTACATTAAAATGAAAATTCCTCTAAAATCCCTCCAACAAGGCCTCCCCCTCCTCCAAAATTCATTTCCGCCTTTTTTTGGGGGCGGGGGATGAGGGGTGGGGGGGTCTTACTAAGGTCAATTAGTCCTAGGTGTGGGACAAGTCAGGGGGTAAAAGGGAGGGTAGGATAATGGTTCATTGTATACATATATGAAATCGTCAAGAATAAAGAAAAATTATAAATAAAAGGCCCCTTTAAACATACACCATTTTGTATACTTCTGCTTAAACAACAGAACTAAGAGTGGGCATCAGTAAGGTGCAGTAGTTTGGAAGGCTCCCACCCATCACTCACCCTCACATTAATCAACAGCATCCAACTGCTGTCTGAAAGCACTGCTACCTGGCTGAGCCCTGCTCCTCCCTGTGGCCTCTCTCATCATCTGCGGTGTGCACACACAGAGCCCTGTATCTAGCAGAGCCTTGGTTGAATAACTGATGTTTTGCCAGAAATACCCACAGTCATGAATAGGAAAGCTACTACAGAACTCTCCTTAAAAACCATTTCCAAGCCAAGGTGGCAGTGCAGGCCTCTAATCCTGTGATCCACAACAGTGGAGGCTTGTAGGTCAGGAGTTCAAGGTCATCCTTGGCTACATAGAGTTTGAGACCAGCCTAAGCTACATGTGACCCT
>CAJQZJ010033481.1:3248129-3289535 GCA_907164525.1 Lophiomys imhausi | reverse complement strand
TAAACAAACAAAACAACAAAGAATATCCCCTAAACAAAAGTTCTAAAGATTTACTCTAACAAAAGCCTAACATGAGCATATGGAATAAAACTTGGAAGACATCTTTCACAACAACCAGACACAATTAGAGCTCTGATACACAGGAGCCATTTGTGGAGGTGAGAGAAGGATCCCAGCTTTATCCCTCAAAATGAAACCACTGCAGATAAGCCTTGGGCAGAGAAGCTACACACTACAATTTTACATCCACACAGAACACCTCAAGGTGCATTAGCCTAAGAAGGGGAACAAAAGCCCCCTGTTTGCCAGTGCAAGGGGACAACATAAGCACCCACATTTCATGCTTTTAAGCATCACGGTGACTAGGACTGCCACACACCCAGACGGTGGCTGCCACAGCAAACACAAGCAGATGACCCAGGTGCAGCTCAGATTTGCATTACAGCAAACAACCCTTCTTCAAAATCCAAAGTCCATTTAACCCACGCTCCTTTTCAACTGTCTTTAAATTGTAAACAATTACATCCATCCAAACCATAGAAATGAAATTACAATTACAATCAAAATATCTGCAACTAAAAAAGAAAAGCTGTCAACCAGAGTCTATAAAACATAAAACTCAGGATTTCTCAGTCTTAAATTACTCATCAGAATTACGCAGGCTTTCTTTCCCAAGACACCACTGGACAGTTTATTTGTGCTAAGAGCTGCTCTGGTGAAAAACAGGAAACACAGCCGGCTCGAAGACATGCCTACTTCCCATCTTAGTGAGTGTCCCACCCATCAACACCTCCAAGAACAATCCTCTACCACAGGAAGGGAAACTGAGGCAGAGACAATTAACGACAGTGCCTAAGTGATTCTCTAAAGGGAAAGACGAGCCTGGAACTTCCAGTTGGAGTGTCTATGTACGTCCAGGGGTCTCTCTCTGGTCACACACACATCACAGTCTCTAGTTGCAGACATACACACAGGCCCTAGAGCCATTTTATACAAACCAGTCTTCCCTGCTCACTGAGTGGAAACACTCCCATCCACAAGGACCTTCAGTGACCATGACCTGTCTAGAAAAGGCTGCACAAGATCCACACCAAATATACAAAAGGGCACGCAGCACTAAGTTGACAGAGATTTAAAACAACCAACTGAGCTCAGATAAGCTCCTTTACAGCAAACACTCCACTACAAACACGAGGCATGCCAGTTTCTTCTCTAAACTTCACTTGTATGATATTTACTGTCTGCAATGCTATGCCATCAGTACCCAGGTGACAGCAACTGGGATATGCCATTAGTAACAGCATGACACTGCTTTGAAGACCTTAGGCTTCCTTTAAGTAGAATAATCTTTGGAGGGAGGACTTAGAAAAGGATTTTTATTAATCGATTTTAAGAAAAGAGAAGGTAACATTTAAAATTCCTGAAGATAAATATTGAAAAATTTTAGTAAACTTAGAATCCAACATTTATTTTAATTTATGCTAGTTAGGCACAGTCAGTTTTGCTGAGTTAAAACTCTTACTATTGTAATCTGTAATATGTGATAAAATGTACAATCAGTAGGTAAAGTTAGAAACTACTTCTACATTACATGGACATTACCACTACGACTATTAAAACTGAACAGATTCAAGCCGGGCAGTGGTGGCGCACGCCTTTAATCCCAGCACTTGGGAGGCAGAGGCAGGCGGATCTTTGCGAGTTCGAGGCCAGCCTGGTCTACAAAGTGAGTCCAGGACAGCCAGGGCTACACAGAGAAACCCTGTCTCGAAAAACCAAAAAAAAATAAAATAAAATAAAATAAAATAAAATAAAACTGAACAGATTCAAATATCAGGTCTGACCACATTAGGAAATATTTCTACATTATCAGTGATTCTGTGGGTTATTATAAATTATGCCATGAATACTGTGAGAACTATTTTAAACTAAACTGTATAAGATAATTACTTGCCCAAACCAACTCAGCATTGCTATTTTAAAAGCTAATTTAAAATAATTTCTATGTTAAAAAACAAGCACATCATTTAATTCTTACTTAACACAGCAGATGTTCCTGGAAAGACCAGAACCATCAAGCAGTTGTTTTTTCTAATGTTTAATTTCAAGTAAAAAGTAGCTTCATAAGATGAACACTGACTTAAATAGGATTTACAGGGACTTGGCACCTCTGTAATCTTTTCATCTGAGCAATTATCTCAATCTCTCTCTCTCTCGCCTTAACTATTAAGAAAAAGCCTATTCTATAGGGTTGTCCCTTTGGCAGATTTGATGCGTAAATGTTCTGTCCAACCTTTAGCATCTCTTCATGTATCCCATAATGCCCGTAGGAACTGAAGTAGACGCCATCCTCATCTTCCTGCAGGTCTGCAATGGCAGTCGTGGAGGAGCAAGTTCTGACATCTACGTTCATCACAAAGTCCTGAGCAAATTGTCTGTAATCAATTTGAAATACACCCTTGAGACAGGTTTATTGGACTGTGAGAAAACACAAGGCTGGAGGGTGAGGAAGGGGAGGGGGAGAGGGGACAGTGAGCCTAGCATCTTAAATTCTTTTCTGCCTGAAGCACCCAAGTGCACCCCCTGCTGGATCTGAACCAATACACTGCTTTATTCAAATATATTTTTCCTACTGTTCTAAAAATCCTTTTTAGCATCTCAATCAATGGAGCCCATTTCAACTTTGAATGTTCTTGAAATGGGTTAAATGGGCGGAGAGCAAGGCCAAGTCAAACAACCCTACCCACTCCAGTCTCACACCCAGCTGGCTGGTGACATAGTAGTTAGTGATCGATAAGGTATGTAAGAGGGAGAGGACAAAAGGGCAGAAAATGGAGCTGGTCCCCAAGCATAAAAGTCAGAAACAAGAACTAGGAACTTGGATGGACTTTGTTCTCCCTGGCACAGACATTCTGGCCAGACATCAATTAGGAACTCAAGTACTATGAAGCAGCTTACAAATCCTCAGGAAGAAGCCAGGAAGACTACACGCTTTGGGTGCACATGTGAAGTCCTGTGCCCCCCGCCCACACTGATATCTAGACTACCAAGTTCCTCAGGAGATGAAGGACTCCTGGGGAATGCTGACTCAGTGGGCAAAACCTGCTCCCATCTATCTGGTTCTTTGGTTAAGTTCTACACTACTGTCACATTTTGTTTTTTTAAAAACAACATTTCAGCACTGTATTTTCCTAAAACCTTAAAAAAAAAAAAAATCCTCCCATTGAAAAACTAGGACAATTAAAGTGGAGAAACCAACTAGAAACAAAAAAACTGAAAGGCAGGAAATATTAAAAAACAGACATATTCAAGAGGACATGAGAACAGCCACATGTGCAAAGCAAAGTATATAAAAACGAGCTGTACAGCACACCATGAAATGTGTCTTTAATTCTCCTACAGAAAGTATCTACACTGAGCATCTAGCATCAGCGTCTAGCATCAAAGTGTCCTTGCCAGTAGGTACCTTACAAGGGCCACCTAGAGCAGGGTTTGGTAGGACAAGCACTTACTTCATCTTCTGCAGATCCTCGCGTGCTCGAGCCAGTGCAGCCTCAGCAGACAGCGCCCGTGCTTCCATCTGCTTCAATTGTTCAACAGCAGATGTATTTTCACTGAGTCCATTGGGATATGAGAAGGGAGTAGACACCGGCTCATAGAGATCTTCTACATCTAAAGGATAAAGGGCCGTCAATATCAGACCACTCCCAGCAGCACAGTGAGGACAAACAGACTGGAGATAAATAGGCCTAAGTGTCTACCATAGGCAAGTGACAACATCATTAAAACCGCTTTTCATATACTGGTTGTCTAAGTTCTTTGATTCGACCTCATGGAGTGTAATGTAATAGTCTGCTTTTCATTAGCTAACGGAACTGAACACGTGCATGCATGAGTACAGTAAACCAAGCACAGAAAGGAAACTCTAGTGTTTACCATTAAGTTTTCAAGTGCACACACGTTACATCACATCTCACTCTCAAAACAACCTGAGATGAAAATAGTTATTCCTATTTCAGACACAGGGAAAATAAATTCCAAAAAAGCTAAGTGACCAATTCAAAGTCATATAATTATCTCCTGGAGCAGTGAAAACTCAACACCTGCCTCACCAGCCCAGTCTGTTTGCCCTAACAAAGCAACTCTTGGCCTGTTTCCTTAGCCCCAGAATGGCAGGTAGCATGTGCAGACACTCATGGGTAATCCTGTTGGGTGCAACAAGAACGAGCCTGGAGGGCAGTGAATAAAGGAAGATAGGCCAATCTAAAGGGTAAATGCAAAATCTCACTTAGATGTGCACTTAAAACAGACCTCACAGTGAAGCAGGTGTGTGACAGAAGAGGCAGCCTGGCCCTCAACTGCATAGCCGAGCCCTACCGGGGGCCATGCTGACGTCTGTGCACATTACCATCAAAGGCAACATAGATGTCTGAGGTCTGTGCTGCAGCCTGAAGCCACTTCCATTGCATGCTTCTGCCGGGAGGGAGGGAGCATACTGATATGAGTAGCCTGCTCTGCCACCTGAGGCCATGGTGATGTTTAGGCTCATGCTGCCATTGAGGGCCATATCTGGGTTTGTTGGGATGATCTGTTACATATTCTAAATTTTAATTAATTGCTCCCAGAAGCCTGCCTGCCTGCCTGCTGTACGAGATACACCAAGTGATATTGTTACTTTGCTTGCTAACCATTGTCTCTGATTGGCTTTAATAAAATGCTGAGGCCTGTGATTGGGTAAAGAGAGAGGTAGGCAGGCTCTTGAGGAGCAGAAAGGACCATGGGAAGAAGTCAGGCAGGAGGAAGGAGAAGACATGCCATGGGTTAGACAGAAACTCATATCTCCACATGTCCTGGAACATCAGCATAGCATGGAGAATATCTGCCAAAAGGGATGTATGTATATATTGGAGTTTTACTTGGGGGTAGAACTAAAAGCTAGGTTAGATGGGATAAGATTACACAACCCAGCCTAAGTCTTGTTAAAATCCATCAAGTGTCTCAGTGTAATCATTTATAATGGTGAGTTAAGGATTAACACTACCAACCAATTAAATATAAATACTTGAAATATTTTAATTAATTCTTTCTACAGGGGTCTGTGTTGATGTCTGTGGCCCATGCTACAACTGAAGGCCATGAGGATATTCCAGGTCTATGCTGCAGCCTAAAGCCACATCGACATGCATATGACATGCTGCCACCAGGGGCCAAAGTGATGTGAGTGGTCTGTGCTGCCACCTGAGTCCATGGTGACAGAACAGTGCGGTGGCCCATGATCTATGCTCCCACTTAAAGAGCAAAGCTACTTTTGCTGGGGTACGGATGACTGCAGACACACAGTTGAGAGGAAGGGGCATGGAAGGCTTTTGAGACCACCCCTACCTCCCAAGCCCCTCATTAAAAAAGTAATAGCCAAAAAAAAAAAAAAAAAGGAAACTATGAAAAGCTCCAAAAAAGTGTGATGAGGATGCTGAAGAGTAGCTCTCCATGACTGATGGGGTCTGGTGGAGTTGTGGGAGGGGGAAGGACTCACTTCTACTTAAGGGGCAGGCCACTGAAAGTTTGCTCATGCTCCAGTGAGTAAGTATATAGATAACAAAAAATGGACTTGGGATTTTGTTGTTGTTATTATTTCCTATTTTTATTTTTTATTGCTTTTGGGAAAGGAGGTCACAAGTGGGGATCAAAAAGGAAGGACTGATTGAGGTAGATGATGTGAAACCCCCAGAGAATCAATAAAAATGTTATGCGGAAAAAACAAAAAACAAAAACAAGAACAGCCCTTATAGAGGTAGAGAGAACTGTGACCACTCTAGACCCCATAGCATAGGGGTGAGAGCTTTCACTTGGGACAAAGTCATTCAGGACATGTCACCCACTGCGTGACCACTGGTGGCTCAGTGTATATGTGAAATGTGCCAACACAGCAGAGCATAAGCTGTCATCCCACATAAACAGGTGGGTAAAATGTCACATGGCAGTTTGCTTGAGTGCAACACCATTTCACAATGTCTATGCCCACAGAATCACAACCCTGCACCCCTGAAGGGTACACTCAATCACATGCCTTCATCAAATTGGGGAGACAAGTCATTCCTTAAGGACAGAGGATGGCTAATGACTTCTATATATCAAAAGCCTTCCCATCCCAGGCAAGCCAATAATATTTTATTACTGATACTATAATGCAGTTAAAATCTTAGGTTAAAAAAAATCTCCATTTGATGGTTAGATAGTAGAATGTTAAAGTCAGGTGCCAAATACATATGGACTGGACATTGGGAATGTATGCTAAGCCATATAACTCTTATAATTGTGGCCTATTTATTTCTGTTGTTTTGTATTGTATTTATAGTTATAAGAAAAAGAACCACTATTTGGACTGAAAGGGAGAGCTGTTGGGAGGAAAAAGAAATACCTTAAACTAAAAAAAAAAAAAAAAAAGAAGGGGAGAAGAGGGGGGGTGGAGGGGGAGGAGGGTGGATGGGACTGGAGGGGGGAGCAGGGAGGGGACTGTGACTGAGATGTAACTTGAAGAAATAAAAAATAAATTATTAAAAAAATCTCCATTTAATCTTAATTTCATCATTAACTTCTAGAGCAGAAATAACCATGCAAACAGAGATAGAGCCAGTGAATCTTAAGAAATCCCAGAATACACAGGAGATTTCATTAACTTTCAGATCTACCTAAGGCAACAATCACTGCTGACACTGTTTCCTCCTCTGCAGCATGGGGACAGTACCTCACCCCTGTTCAGGTTCTGCTGTAACACTTAGGAAGACACCTCTTCAGGACTGGGACACAATAGCTAACCGGTACACACTGTTTCTCCGGGAGACTAGCGCCCAAGCTGAACCCAATACACAGTACAGCTAGCGTCATGACCTCCATTCATGCAGAGAACAGAGTCATCTCCTGTGTCTGAACGCTGGGTCTCCAGCTCACGCTCTGTTCCAAAACTTGAAGAGCCCTTCAGGAGGTAGAAACCAATACAGAAAGTGGGCCACTGGCAGAGCACAATAGGCTTTTAAGTTTTTAATGTTTTATGTACTTGCATTTATGTGTACGTGTCAGCCGGTCTGTATGGGGTACCATATACATGCCAGTACCCACAGAGGCCAGAAGAGTAATCATATCCCTTGGAATTGGAGTTACAATTGACTGTGAGCTGCCTTGGAGGTGCTGAGAACAGAAAGGGAGTGTGTGTTCTTAACCTCTGTGCCACCTCTCCAACCCCACCTCCTATCCACTCTAGACTCCATGATGTGGACCCAATGTGGACTAGCTGCTTACACAATACCTTTCTTGCCTGTGGGGAATGATCCTCTCAAATGGTTGACCAGAATAAGTGTTTCCTCCTTTCAACTGCATCTTTTGGGTATCTGGTCCCAGCAACCACAAAACTAATACAAATCCTTACTTTGTATTTTGTTTACAAATCCAAGCTATTTGGCAAGCTTGGTTTTATTTCTGGCACAATAAAAATTTGTCATAATTTAACATTAACATGCATCACTATTCGGTGATGTTAATCTTATAAACTGCAAGGGCAAGAGAAGCAGTAAGCAGCAGTGTCCCCTGGAAGATGTAAAGCACTGAGTTCTAGCTGTCACTCTACAAAGTTCACAGGGATGCCTGTTCTCTTAAGAGGGATGTACTACTCCAAGTGTGGCTGCCACAATTTACTCAGTCACTCTCTTCTGGGGGAGTAGTTAGCTTCGTTCTGTATTTTGAAATAAGCTACAGTGCTATAATAAACTATTCTGTGTACGTCTGTTTGGAGTGAGGCGGTCAATCTATAACCCGATGATGGGCAGTAAGAATGCAATTTTGTTGAGGCTGAGGGTACTGAGGAGTCAAACCTAAAATCAGTTCATGGCAGGCAAGCTCTCATGAGCTCAGCTATATCCCCAGACCTGTGATTCATTCTTTCTGTGAAAACCAAGAGCCTGCTGAAGCCTTTAGAAATGAAGCCCTTATCCATGGAGAGTGAGTCTACAGCGGATGCCGGAAACTGAACCCTCTATGAACCATGTTTTCCTTATCATACTGCATATCCATCATAAAGTTTAATCAATGAATTAGATACAGAGACTAGCAACAATTAACAACAAATATTAACAAGATGCTACAGGAAGAAGTACATGAATATAGTCCCCTGAAAGGATTACTTGAACCTGAGCACTGTTACTGCAGCAGTCAATCCCATAACTGCAACAAAAGGGCGGGTAGCACACACGGTGCAGACACACTGGAAAAACCAGAAGCACATGCCAGGAAGAGACAGACTGGCACAATGCTTCAACTTGCCTCCCAGAAAAGTAGCCAACTTAAAACACACAAACGGGGTATTTTTAGAGTCATCCACTGCTTTATCGGGCAGGTGAAAATGGAAAGCAAATCACTGCTTGGGGGAGGACTAAGGTCCACTTTCACAGAGCATTTTGCTTCACTAGGTATAACAAATGGCCTGAGGCTAAAGTAGACAGAGAAGGTTCATCTTACCAAACTGAAGTAACAGGTCGTCTTCCAACACTGGCTTCAGGTACTCATCTTTCTCCCAAGGCACAGGGTTGTATATGGAATTCATATATTCAACTGTAGGATTCTGGGCATGAAGATAAAAGATATTGTATTCATTCTATGCAATGACAAAGCTACCAAAAAGAGTGGGGGAAAAAGAACTCAAGTCTGCATGAGGCTGGTACGCCTGTGTTCAGCCATTCTAATATTTTCTGATGCAGGGAAAGTGACATCAGCTCAAACATTCACTTAAATAGGTCAAATTACAAAATGTTTGAAAAAAGACTAAAAGATGTAGGATGGAGAGATGGGTGAGTAGTTAAGAGAACTGGCTGTTTTTACAAAAGACCCAGGTTCAATTCCCAGCATCCACATGGTAGCTCATAACCCACCATGGATCCAGCATCCTCCTCTGCCTTCTGCAGGGAGGCATGCAGACAAAACACTCATACACATAAAATAAAACAGAAATTTTAAAAAGAGAATAAACAGTGAATAAAAATATTCAAAAAGTACAAAGTACTTGGAATCAGACTAGAAATTATTTAAATTTACAGAAATACTGACAGATTTCCTTTTACCTGACAATTGCTTTTTGCACAGTACTGATTCAACTCAGTTACACATGATAGGAGTAAGCAGGAGACACCTCCACCTGGAGCTTCACACAGAACTCTTTTCTCATGTCCAAAATTCCCACAATATGAAAAAGGCCAAACTTGAAACAACAGCTCATATTCTATTGAATAAATCAGCATAGTGGCAGTCTCTATGAACTTTATAAATTTCTAAATAAAATTATTAGGTTTCCAACTTACCTTAAGTCTAATAAAATTTATAAGTTTAATGTATCCGTAAAACTCAAGTCCTAAATAAGAGAAAAGACAATTCACTGATTTTAAAACAATGTATTTGTTTTAACTGATCTGTAAACACTCCTCCAATGAGATATTTCTGACCTCTAAAGTATCACTTATATTTGGAATTTTGTATTAAGAATTAGAAACTGAGCCGGGCGGTGGTGGCGCACGCCTTTAATCCCAGCACTTGGGAGGCAGAGGCAAGCGGATCTTTGCGAGTTCGAGGCCAGCCTGGTCTACAAAGCGAGTCCAGGACAGCCAGAGCTGTTAAACAGAGAAACCCTGTCTCGAAAAAAAAAAAAAATTAGAAACTGTAATTTTGTTACTTTTAAAAATTTTATCGCCGGGCGGTGGTGGCGCACGCCTTTAATCCCAGCACTTGGGAGGCAGAGGCAGGCGGATCTTTGTGAGTTCGAGGCCAGCCTGGTCTACAAAGTGAGTCCAGGACAGCCAAGGATACACAGAGAAACCCTGTCTCGAAAAACAAAAAAAAAAATTAGAAACTGTAATTTTGTTACTTTTAAAAATTTTATGAGAACTGGCCATCAGTAAGAAGTTTTGAAGTGCTTTTTTTCCATTTCATTAAAAAATTTCATTTACTATTATCATGTATGATTACGGGGGTATAATATGTGTGTGTGGGTGTGATGTGTTGTGTGGGGAGTGTACCACAGTGCACATGTGGAGGTCAAAGAACAACTCTGTACATTGGCTGTCTTCTACTTCTCTATGAGTTCTGGGAAGCAAAGATGTCAGACTTGTGTGGCAAAATGGGTAAGAGTACTCACAGGACACTCATGAGGATGTGACTTTGAATTCTCCGCAGCACTTAACACACCAGGCAGTGGTGGCCTCTCATAATGTCAATGCTTAGGGGGCAGAAAGCAGGGATCATTCAAGTAAGCTGACCAGATAGACTGGCCGAGTCAGTCAGCTTGGGGTTCAAATGAGACCCCGACTCAATACATGAAGTGGAACACAACTGAGGAAGACTCCTGACACTGACTTTGGGGAAACATACACAAAGAAAATGAAGGGTCTGGAAAACTATATAATTTGAACCTCAACTTCACAAGCAAAATTGTCTTTATTCTAAGACATACTCACCATGTTTATGGACCATACTATCAATATTAAATTGATGCTCCAACCTACAGTGTGAAAACGTTTCCTCAGCAGACCCGAACAACCTGAAGAGACAAGCAATAGCCTCGTGGGGCAGTTTCCAGGGGGGTCAAAACACTGAACACCCCAAATTTACCCAATAGCTTCTGGGTAACAAAGCTCTCTTGGATATATTTTATTTCTCTCAAGTCACAAAAGTTCCCTACTTGAGCCTCTTCTCCTCTCTGTGAAGCAGCATAGCCCATAATAATTTTAGACCCAAAGCACACAATTTTACAGCCAGCACATTCCCAAAGTGCCAGATTTCCAGTGACCTTGGTTGTCCCACAGCACCTGCATTGCAACGTAAAAAATAAGACTTTTGTATGTAACCTCCCACACCGAAGGACACGGAAAGAAGATGCAGCGGAGACTCTGCACCCGTCTTCTGTATGCCTAGCACACAGGCAACTCTCAACAAATGTTTGCCAAGGCAGGTCATTTGGATCGTCCTCCCAGCCTATCACAGGGCACTGCACCACGGATGCTCAGTAAATACGGGTGTGCAGTCATACCCCCTCTCCAATGAGGTGCCACCCAGGAAAGCTAATATGGCACCAGTCAGCACCATGCACTGATACAGGGGACTCAGCAGCACTGGTCAGTATTAATCGCCCCTTCTTCAAGCTCACACACCCGAAGTTACGTTCTTGAAACTAAGATGCAGGATTTTAAGCGAAAAGAATTTATGTTCTGGGACTATGAACTGCAGCTTGGTTGAACAAGTTGGTGGCTCTGCGGCCTCATTCCCCCTAAATAGAAAGGGCATCAATTCCTCCCTCTGTCATGAAGGTGAGCTAGGACTGTTTAAATGCTCAACAGAATGTTACATAAGAGGACATGGTCATATTGTAGGATGGTAGAGACTGAAGCGCTCTTCCAGACTATGCTCCCAAAATCCGTCACCCAAGTAACGGAGCCAGAGGGGGAATAAGATGTGGAGCTCAGATTTTTCTTTGTCTGATAGAGGGTTTGGCTAGGTAACTGAGGCTGGCCTGTGATTCGTGGCCATTCTCCTGCCTCAGCTTCCAGAGTGATGTAGGTAGACCGGGCTTGGCTTAGTACCTGGGTGCCGGGGTAGAGGTTGACAGGGCTGCAGAGGCAAAACCAGAGGCTCCCGGCTCCGCCCCCCCCGACCACGTGAGTAGACCCTGTCAATCAGCCTCCACGCGCGGGCTAAGGCCTCCGGCACGCCGTCACTTGCTCGCTCGCGCCGCGGCGCGCTTCCCACGCGGGCACGAACCTGTCACAGAACAGGCAGGGCGTGTGCTGCCGGCCGGGCGCGGGCTCGGCGTCCTCGTCCTCCCAGCCGGCGTCGTCTCCGCTGTCCGACAGCTCTAGGGGCTCAGGCTCCAGCTCGGCGTCTTGGCCTGCGGGGCACATTGTCAGCACAGGGACCCGCCCCCGCCCACCCATGTCCTTGCCCCCGCCGCCCACGCGAGGGACCCACCGTTCCCCGCCGCCAGCGAACACATGGCCGCCGACCGAGCGCGCGGCCGCACCCAGCGCGGCACCGGAGCTGGGAGCGAGCGAGGGCGCGCGTTGGCCCCGAAGCCACCAACACGCTGGTCGCTCGCCGGTCGGAGAGCGCTTCCGGGTCACGTGGGCGTAGCGGGCGGGGCAAGAGGCCGGGCACCGCCTCCCGCCCGCTGCGGCGTGGACGCCTGCGCAACGGAGGCAGCCAGCGTTTGCAAGATTGAGCGTGACCTGCCGCAGCGCCCTCTGGCGGCGGGGGTGGCCAGTGCGGGCTAGGAATATTAGAAAGGAAGCAGCAGCCTGAGGATCGGGAACCCTGGTATTCTACCCCCCCTAGCCCCCTAGGTGGACAGCATCGTTTGTTGGCACACATCAAACAATCCACCTGCTTCCATGGTATGAGATCAAGTTAATGCCTAATGCACACACACACACAGGAAATCATGTAACCTTCCCCCTATGGCTCCCACAGTCATGATCGTGTTTTACCACTCAGGAAACCTGAGGGAATTCCCTCAGAGAGGTGGGCAGCAGTAATTCTGGGTAGGTAATGGCTCCAAGCTGCAGTCTGAGGCTGGACTATACTTGGGGCATATTTGAAGACACGGCCCCCAAGGTCTGCATAATGCCTGCCGCGTTAGCTCAGCTCAATTCCCCTCCAGGGGCATTCTCAAGCCTGTGTACTGCTGATCATTGGGGCTCCTCCTTTCCCCTCCACGGCAGTATTTTGTGCACATCACCATTTACTTTGTTTTTGTTTGTTTGTTTGTTTGTTTGTTTGTTTTTTTGGTTTTTTCGAGACAGGGTTTCTCTGTTTAACAGCTCTGGCTGTCCTGGACTCGTTTTGTAGACCAGGCTGGCCTCGAACTCGCAAAGATCCGCCTGCCTCTGCCTCCCAAGTGCTGGGATTAAAGGCGTGCGCCACCACCGCCCGGCGCCATTTACTTTGTTAAAGTACCTTTATTGAGAATTCCATACAATATATTTTGATCATGTTCCTCCCACTCTTCCTCTTAACTCCTCCCAGATCCATCCACCCCCATGTCCCTACCCCTCACCTTGTATCCTTTCAAAAAATAAATAACATGGATTCCAGTTTCTGGAGTCCATTATATATCCTTAAAGAAAACTCCCTCTCCCTACCTCACTCACTCCTGAATGTTTGATGTGCAGAGATGGTATAGACTCTATACCATTTAAAACTGGCCACTGAGTCTGGCTGCCTTCAGAGCCCAGAAGGCTCAGTGTATTCTTATGGGTGAACCCTCAAAGGCTGCTTCACTTCTCGGAGCCCAACTGTTATGACAGAAACTAATTTAAGCCTATAAACCCAGCCATGACAGAACCCCACTGACAGGAAGAAAACTTTTGTTTTTTTTTTTTTGGAGCAGGGTTTCTCTGTGTAACAGCCCTGGCTGTCCTGGACTCACTCAGTAGACCAGGCTGGCCTTGAACTCACAGAGATCTGCCTACCTCTGCCTCCTGGAGTGCTGGGATTAAAGGCGTGCGCCACCACACCCAGCTGAAAACTTCTATTATTGAAAGAGTTTTACTATGTAGTGCGGGCTGACCTTGAACCATGATCCTCCTGCCTCAGCCTCCCCCCCAGTGCTAAGAATACAGGCATGCATCCAGCTCTGTCTCCTTGCAGCTTACATGCCAAGACCCCAGTCTGCTCTAGAAAACTTAATCCAGACAATGTCCACTGACTTCCGAGAATGTTCGTTCTTGGAACCCATGCTATAGGCAGTACCACTCACTCAGCAGTGTCCCGCAGATCCAGAGGTGTAACGGACAAAGGACTTGGTCACGGAAGTCAAGAGGTTAAGTTGCTCCTGTCCCATGATGGAGCTGCCACCATGTGCTCCCCTGGGCACTTGCCTTTCCCTTTCTGTTTTCCTTTCCTGCCTGTTTAAAGTATATCACCTCAGGCTGGGAGCATAGCTTGTTGTAGACTGCTAACCCGGCACAGATGAAGCCTTGGGTTCAATGCCAGCACTCCAGAAACAAGGCGTGATGGGGCACGCCTGTAATCCCAACACTCGGAAGGTAGAGGCAGAAGAATCACAAGTAGGTCATCCTGGACTACTTACTGAATTTGAGGCCAGCCTGGGCTATCCAAGACCCTGACCCAAAACAAACAAACAAAAAAAATAGAAAAGCGCACTACATAGAGTCTTTCACAGTTTAGTGTCGGGGAATTTTAGATTTGCAATTAATTGTAATAGTTCACAGTTAACTGTAAGGAGCCTGGACCAATGGAGAAACCCAAGAATTTAAGTTTTATCCATCCACAATATGTTAAATTAACTGGAAACCTCTAGAAAGAGACAGACATGGGGTACTTTTACAGAGTGGTTAAAGAAACAAGCTGCAGGGGGCTGGGTAGATGGCTCAGTGGTTAAGAGCATTTGCTGCTCTTTCAGTTCCCAGCACACACACACACATAGGTGGATCTGTAACTTAGGAACAGGGGTCTGATGGCCTCTTCTGGCTTCTGAGGGCAGAGAGAGAGAGAGAGAGAGAGAGAGAGAATACACACAAACAAATACAACCAATGGGATCAGGCTGAGGGGAGTTAATCCCCACCCTGCCATTTCCTAGCTTTAGCTTTTCAGCACTAGACCCTTGAGCAACGCACTACTGCAGTATGAGAACAGAAGTTTATTATATAAAAAAAAATAAAGATATGAGGGCAACAGTATGGCTTTATAGGTTGCTGGAGAATTATTACAGTGCCAAGGATACACGACCTAAAATTGTACAGACTTGCAGTGTTAGGGGCTGTATGCCATCCCTGGGGGCCTTCACTGTACCCTTCCACTAACACTTACACAATTTTCAGCAACTGAAACAGCACCAGGGTTTATCCATTTCCTTTTATTCCTCAGCAAATTACAGAGACTTGTTATATAATGTCTGTGTTGACAGGCAGTCAAGGCACAGTGTTCACTCAGCTCCATGAAGCTCATCAGCACCGTGCAGCTTGGAGACTAGACTGACAATCATCTTCAACAGCACTTGCTTTCCTGGAGTGCTAGGCCCCCTCTGCTCAGTTGTCTCTGGAGGGTGCTTCAAAGCTGGTCTTGCAACCAGAGGCACCAGGACCTCCAGTGGACATGGAAGCCAAAGAAGCCTACAGATCCCTGTCCCCAACCCACGAAGGCCAGGTTTATGATATAAACCTGTCCTCCCAAAGCTCCCTGGGTGACTCACATGAACAACAAGGGGGCTCCTCTCAACAACTAGTGCGGAACACAGCCATTTCCTACTGGAGGTGCATGGCTGAGGAAAGGGGCACCATAAAGAACCACAAAGAGATTTTTTTTTTTTTTTTTAAGAATCCAAAATGACTGATTTGGTGGCAGGCACTGAGGTTTTTCAAGAACATCCTCCCGCAAGGTCACAGCTTGGGCACAACACTGTCTTTCCCCAGGTGGAGGATGGCCTTATTTTCCAGAAGTTCCATTTGTCCGCTGCCAGGACTCACCAGATTGTTCAGCATTGCTCTAACCACGGTCACAACAGGCACGGAGTACCCACTGGCCCAAGACTCTGGCAGGGAGCTGAAGAATTTCCTAACCAGCCATTCTCCTGGACGAGACTCTTGCCTGTCACACAGTAGGACTCTAGGAGAAAGAACAGTAAAGCAGGAGATACCACATGAGTTCAGACCTTATGGGATATTTCAGATCGTGTCCTGTTCCTGAACCACATCAGCTGAAGCTCTAACCCGCAAGGTAACTGTATTAGGAGTTGGTCCTTATGGGCATAACTAGAGTTGAGAGGTATTGAGAATGGGCCAGGGCTGCTGTCCTTACAAGAAGAAAGGATACCAGACACTTTTCTGCATATGTACAAGCAAGGCCATGTGAGGCCACACCCAGAAGGTGGCAATGCCAACAAGGAGGAGGGGCACCTCAGCAGATACCAACCCTGGTAAAACTTTATCTTAGTCATCCAACCAACCTCCAGGTATCAAGAAAATCAGTTGGCTCATGTGGTGGTTGTAAAGTTTGATTTAGTGCATAAAGGGGGGGGGGTTAAAAAGGCAAAAGAAGGGCTAGAGAGATGGCTCAGTGGTTAAGAGCACTTGATCCTCTTGCAAAGGACCTGGGTTCAATTCTCAGCACCCACATGGCAGCTCACAACCATCTGTAACTCCAGTTCCCAGGGATCTGGTGCCCTTTCCTGGCCTCCGTGGGCTCCAGGTATGCTTGTGATGCATAGATGTACATGCAGGCAAACACCAATACACATGAAATAAAAACATAAAGGCAAAAGAGCGTTAAATGAATGAAATTTAATACGTAAGAAAAAAAATGCATGTAGCAGTTACTTCCAGGAAATTCCAGATGATTCTGAAGCAGCCTCATGCTACTCTTTTTTTCAAAGCTGCAGGCTGGGTCCTCCAGAGAAGCAATTCGCTGCTAGCCAACCTTATTCTCAGATGTCTAAGCTGTTAGTCTCTCTACTTATCTCTACTTACACCTGGCAGCATAAAACTTACCCCGGCCGAAACACTGAGAATCGATCAAACTTTAATTCTTCAACCTTGCCTTCTACTTCTCCCTGTTAAGATTTAGAAAAAAAAATTTTTTTTAAAATAATAAAATCAGTGTTTGACCAAGACCAATGCACTCAGATAAAGCCTGAGAGGGCATCACTTGGCTTGAGGATGATCTGCTTCCACAGCTCTCTAGACTCACATTAGTCCCAACGAAAACTCTAAGTCTAGAGTCTGGATGTGAAGGAAGAAGCCATTTAATCCTGTCACCAGGAGAGTGATCTGGTACTGCTCAAAGTATAGAGAATAACTGTCGGTGGAATGCTCAGTGACAAATAGGACAATGACATCATCCCCAACCCCCCAAGGGGAGGAGAGACAGAAAGATCATAAGAGCCAGAAGCCAGGAAGGACTTGGAGGAAACAGCGTCTTCTATACGTGACAGGACTGCCTCGCTCATGAACTCAGCAGCTGTGGTAGCCTGCACAGGATCAAGCCAGTCAACATTCCAGCATGGAGGTGGGTGGGGTTAACAAACTCCTACCGGATGGCTTTTAGGGGACAGTGAGTACTCTTTAAAGGTGTGGCACTTGGTAGGCAGCCACACAGCCACGCTCCAGGGGCACTCCCATTATTTGTTAACATCAAAACAGACCCAGAGAGGCTAAATGAAGCATCAATCCAACCCCTTTCAGTCCCTCCTCAGAGTTTCAGACCCACGGTCACCTTTTTAGTGTACAGGCAGTTGTAATGGGTCAGAAAAACAAGGCAGTCAGGAGATGAGCCTCCACCCAGATCTCAAAAAAAAAAGTGAAATTATAAATAGAAGATGCTTTAAAATATAAAGCCATGAATTTTCACACCAGGCATGTAGTCAGAGAGGCCAGAGAAGCTACAATGTGACATTTTTTTTCAAGGTCCACTTAGTAAAGAGACCAAGGCAATGAAGGAGGTAGTCATAGGGACCAATAAAATTTGGAACCAAGAATTCAGGATGTCATGCCTGGAAAAAAATGTAGTTTAGGCGATGAGGATCCCTGCGTGACCTCTACAACTACATCGCAGAACCCATGACCGTCATTCACAAGGCTTCCAGTCCACGTCCAAGGGAGGACTTTCAAACAAGGACCTCTGACCCGGGTGACCAGAGGAGAGCCCCTTCTGCTGGAGGTATTGAAGCAAAAGCAAGGGCACGTCTGTCAAAGGATGTCACTCTGAGAAGCCTGTGGCCTGGTAACCTCTAAGCACTGCTCTTATACTCAGGGCAGATGCCTGTGTCCAGAAACGCACAGCACAAAAAGGGTCCGCCCTCCTGCAGCAGCAGCAAGTTTACTTCAACACTAGGAAATAGAAACCTCTAGTTAAAATCAGCAATAATTGTGCTGTACTGGCAAGAGGCATAAATATTCTGTCCTCTTGGCCACGAGGAAAATGGAGGGGAAGTCTCCGAGACTGAGAGACCATGCATCCAAGGCCAGGGCTTCTTCTACTCTGCCCACTGTATGGAGTAATTCACGGAGAACATATCAGAAGTGATCTTTTTCTGTTTGTTTGTTTTATTCTTTTAGAATTTTCAAGACAGGGTTTCTATGTGTATTCTTGACTGTCCTGGACTCACTTTATAGAACAGGCTGGCCTTGAACTCACAGAGATCCACCTGCCTCTGCTTCCTGAATGCTGGGATTAAAGGCGTGAGCCACCACACCCAGCCAGAAATGATCTTTTAAACCATGCCTGCCTTCTCCCAAAACAGTCCCTGTAGTTTTGAAAAATACACAATCTAATGGGTTTAATGTTTTCTTTAAAAATTATACTGAGTACTTAATTGTCAATTACCCTGTGTATAAGGAAGACAGAACACTCACAAACCTTTACTTGGAGGTATAAGAAACTGCTGGACTTATCAGCGCCCTTGGAGGACAGCAGGTTGAAATGTTTGCACCCTCCCGCTTTCACCAGCTCTGCAGACTTCAGCACATAATCTCGGTCAACACGGACAAATCCTTCCTGAAGGTGAAAGGACAAGAGTTATTTTCGAATGCTCCCTGTTCATGTTAAAGATGATTCCAGGGCATGGGTGGCAGGCTGGGAGACCTAGGGGAATTGGGGATCTAAATAAAATGCATTGAAGCCATACTCGAAAGCCAGGCTTAGACCCTGGGAAAGGCTCCAAGTGTAATCCTCCAGACGGACACAGCAGTTTCAGCAGCAAGGTGGAACTCCACTACACCTCAAGGGTGACAATGAAACAAACCCACAGGGGGCTGAGGAACAGCAAGGTCAAGATGGAAAGTTTTGCTCTCGGTCACACATATTCCTCTTCTTTGCTTATAATTTATTTGTTACTTATCTATCAATTGATTGATTGATTGGTTGTGCTGCTCATCACTGAACTCAGGACTAGCAAACACTCTGCCGTGGAGCCCCAGCACATCTCTTTTAACAATCTTCAACTCTGCTTTCTCTTTTGTTCTTTCCAAAGTACCACCCAGGAACACCCAGGCCCTGTGACACTAGAGAACTCGATGTCCAGTTTACATGGAGCCTTTACAAAATACTTTGGTTGTTATATGGCAAGGCATTTTCAATTTTTTAAAAACTGGTAAGTGTATAATCAAAAAATGTTGGTAAGGGACCCACCAGATGGCTCAGTGGGTAAAGGCAGTTGCCACCTTGAACCTGTATTCAATCCCCAAACCCATGTAAAGGTGGAAAGAGAGAACCAACCCTATAGAATTGTCCTCTGGCCTCCATAAATGTGCTTGACTTACTCTCTACCATACATGTACACACTTACACACACACACACAATTTTTAAATGTTCGGACAGGTCTGCTGTGAGTCTGAAGAGAGCCTGAGCTACAAAAACCAACAAGGTTGGAGACTCCCTCTTTTAGGCCCTAGGTTCAGTCCAGGGAGGACAGTACTGAATCCTCATTTTAAATTCACATCACATGCTCAGTGACGTGAATTCAGAATGTAAAAAAAATTCATCTAAAAATATCTGCAGAAAAAGCTAAGTCTGGTTAGGATTAAAAACAAACAAACAAAAAACAAAACAAAACAAAACTAAAGAGTAATGAGAAAAGAGGAAGCGAGTTACCCCAGAGCCTCACCAAAAGTGAACTGAACCCGGGTCCTCTGCAAAAGCAGTTAACCACTGAGCCGTCCATCCCTCCAGCCCCAGAACTCATCTCTTTATGAAGGAAGGAACTGCCGCTGTCTCCTCTGGTGTTTTATACTTTGACACTCAGACCTACACAACTCACTTGCCAGCCTGACCTATGTGCCGACTCGAAGTCGTGTTTCTGCTTCTTAATGTCAGTGCCAAAGCATCCAGGTGGGGTGGTGCATGCCTGTAGTCAGAGCACTTGGGAAGCAGAGGCAAGAAGACCATGGCAAGTTTGAGGCCAGCTTGATTTTCATAGCAGGTTCCAGACCAGCTAGGGATACAAAGCAAGACCATGTCTCCAATTACAATAAATAAATTGAAAAAAAAATGTGAATCAAACTAAATTTTGACACTTAGGGGAAAAAAAGAGAGTGAGAAAGTTGATTTTCTTGATTTCTCCAAATGGGAGATTTTAGATATGCTGAGAGTAAACAGGAAAAAACCCAAACTGCAGATCTAACTGGATCTCTCTCACATACTTATTTCTTCCCTTTATTCTAATTAAAAGCAGTTTTAATAACTGGCTTATTATTCACAACACACAGTTGGCTAGTAACATAAATTTTGTATTGTGTTAGCACAATGCTTGGATTATTATAGTTGTCTGTGTTCTAATGATTTTTTTTTCCCCAACAGTTTCTTTAAAACTACAAGAGGCTCAGCCAATCACAAGCCTCCAGACTGACGCTATCTCTCTCACTTAATCCAGGGCCAGGAGAAGGATAATTTGATTAAACTGAGACCCTAATTTATTTGGCTTTAGTTCTGGATCAGCCCCTCCTTAATAGTGTGCCATTGCCCCCAATTGTTTGATGGAAAGTAAAGTGACGCAAATACCATGGGACGCTTTCAAAGCTGATTAGTCAGCGGAGGCACATCAATACCACCCCAGCCATCAGGCTCTGGCGTCCTTCCTTTCACACTCCAGCTACCAAGTGACAACAGCCCCTTGAAGGACCAGCACCCACGCCGACATGTAGACCCCCAACCTCTGCCCTTCATCCCCACTCAATGGGCTCTGGTGACAAGGTGCCCACACCTTTCTCCAGGGCTATTCTCCAGACAAAGCTAAATATTGTTTTATTAGCAATCAATGGCTGTTAATCCCAACCGACTTCACAAATCCTGTGAGCCCTCAAGCTCATTATAAATACGCACTTTTCCAAGCACACTAAATTTTGAATTTCACTTCCTTCACTCTGAAAGCTTGGCCTTTTAGCTGCTGAATGAGACGCTCAAGCGAAAATGTCAGCGGCTTCCAAGGACTCAGAAAACAAGCTGAAGCAAGGTCTCTGACTAGCTGGAAATACCAATGCATGCTAGGTTGGTGGGGAGGGCGGTATAAGGAAGATTCTGTTGCCGAGCAGAAGGACCTGGCTTTAATCTTACTCCTGTTCTTGCTCTCTACTGCTCAAATAAAAAACATTAGAAAACCAAACCTCTGAAGGCACTCTGTACCCTAGAGACATTTTTTTTTCTGAAAAACTGTACCTCACTGTCTGAACACACAGCAAGAGAAAAGCCAGGCCTCTCTGCTGACAATGTTAAGCCCATCCATCATGTTAGTTACTCTTTAAATCTCACAGCCAGTGCGTCCTACTCCAAGATGGAGAAACTTTCATGAATAAGGAATTAAGTTTCCACTGTATGCTTCCTTCCCAGGATATACTCAAAAGAATGCAGACACCTTGGCAGAGATGTGCTCAGACAAATTCCCCAGAAATCTTTGAGTCTTATTAAAATCCAAATATACAAAAGTGCACCTTCCAGACTTTTTAACCAATGTCTGAAAACTAGTTAACAACACTACAAACATTGTGGTTCTAGAGAAACTCATCTCTGTTGTCGTTTTCTTGCTGCTTTGAGATAGGGACTCATGTAACTCAGACTGGCCTCAAACGCACTTGTGTGGCCAACAATGATGTTGAAGTATTGATCTTCCTGCCTCTACCTCTCTGGTATAAAGATTACAGATCTGCCATTACCACACAAGAGTGGCCATGGGTGACATGAGATGTAATGAGCTTGGCTGTGTTCTAACCAAACTTTATCCACACTAAAAATTGAACTTACTGTGTTGTCATATGGCATAAAAATTGCAGCCGTTTAAGAACATCTGTTGCTTAGGAGGCCACACAAAAATTGATAACAAGTGGTCCTCAACACGTAGGCTGGATTCTCAGAGCATATTATTGGAATCAGAAGCCACAAGATTCTACGGACGCCTAATAAACATTGCGATGGCGGCACTAGTCACTTTCACATCATCAGGAGTTTAACAGTATTCACAAACCTGGGCTGCTAGAGTCCACTGACAACAAGAGAGATACAAGAAGGGGTAAAACCACCCAAATCCTTCTCATACTGCACATTAGGGAACTGCATCATTCCCAGCGTTTGTTCTCCAAGGGCATCTCAGCCTCCATTTGACCACGCGGCTTGCTAAAAGCCAAGGTTATTAGAACTACAGTGCTTGGAAAACAAGTAGGTGAAGACGATGAAAATAACTCCATGCCTCCCAAAAGTAAGACCAAGAGAGAAGCAAGATCAGCTTTATCAGCATCTCCCAAGGGACCTACAAAACAGACTCCAAGCTTCTAACCTCAGGGATGCTCACCAGTAGGTCTGGACTAGGGCCAAGTCAGAAAGCCATTGCACCAGCTACACAGCTGTGGCCTGTGAGTGAGGAAGAAAGGTTAGCATCTAAGCAGCTGCTGCTGAAAGAAAGCTAAGGCTTCTGCCAGCATCAGCTCTGATGGAAATCTGAACACACGGAAATCCACAGGTTAAAGTAACAGTCTTAGTCCTAGCCCTGGTACCTCAGCATGTGGAGAAGGAATCATTGCAGATGTAATTCGTTATAAGACTGTTCTGAGCAAACTGGCCCCTCATGCAACGCCAACAACTCGAGTCCACATAAAACAAGAAAATACGGACACAGATACATGCACATAAGGAAGATAGATGTCTTGTGCAAAGACAACCATCAGAAGGCAGGGAGAGAGCCCAGAAGACAATCCTTCTGTTGAGGAACAAACTCACTCTACCTGACCTTAGACTTCTCATCTGCAAAGCTGTGTGGCCACACAAGCTGCTGTTTTGTTTGCCCAATGCCACTTCATTAGAAGGTCTTAGGAGACCACTACATAGCTGCTCAGATGATCTGAGCATGAAAACAGAAACCCAAGCTTTTCCAAGTTTCTCTACCAAAAACTCAGATTGTCTAGGCAAAGATGGTATACTCCCGCAAAAAAAAAAAAAAAAAAAAAAACAGCTACTGGAAGATACGAGGCTTGCCAGCAGCTTTGCAGTGTCCATCTGATTAACCACTTGGCTAGTCCTTCTCCAAAGAGGACTGGTGACCCAGGATCCAAGCAGGGATGAGCTCAGAAAGTCACAAGTCCCCTCTAAAGCGTGATTCCTAGCCACCTGCGTGTTGTCATCTCTTAAACTAAGTTACTGCAACCTCCAAACAACAATCCAAATCAGCTTTTTTTTTTTTTTTTTAATAAAAGGTATCTGTTCTTTGCTTTGGAGACAGCATGTCACAAACTCCAGGCTGGAGTTTTATGAGTTATTATGTCACCCTGGACTCCTTGGGTCCTTCTGCTTCCACCTCAAGTGCTGCGAATACGGGTACATATCACCACACCAGGCCTTAAGAGACCTGGTGATCTGAGTGCCCCCCTAGAACCTACAGAGAAAAGCCAGATGAAGTGTTATGCAATATATTACTAAGGCAAAATGGAAGGCAGAAACAAAAGAATATCCTAGAAGCTTGGTGGCCAGCTAGCCTGAAGCATGGTAGACAAGGTGGGAGAGACTCCCAAAAGTTGTCCTTTGACCTCTACATGTGCTCCCAATCATATGAACCTGCATGCATGAGCGCGCACACACACCCCCCTTTCTAGAGGCAGCAACAGCTTACTTCCTGCCAATATCCTCTTGGTCCTTTAACTCATTGGGAGACTACCAAGCTGTCCTTTGCCCTTTTGTATTCATTATCTTTTCAAGTTGATTTTTAAAGACAAACAAATGAATGAGTGGCCTGATTAAAAAACTAGCTTTCTCTGGTTAGAACTAGTTTCAGTGGGGCATTTAACACTTCCCCCAACACCCTCTGACATTGGCCTCACTCTATGCTTCACGCTGCAGTTCACTTTGCTGAGTCATCACCAAACCCAGGCTTGAGGCCGAAAGCTGCAGCGTGCCAGACATAAAAGCTCTTCAGTGCTTTTGGAGGGCACGCTCTTGACTGATGCAGGACAGAAGGACTGCACTGGCTGAGCAGGACCGTGAGCCCTTCTAGAGGAAGAAATGCAGTTCTTAGGAAAGCCAACTTCCCCATAATACAGTTCCTGGCCCTGAGCTTCCAGGATGGAGGTGCAAAACTGCACAGGACACAAATGTCCACCTCAAGTGAAAACATTTATAAAATCACCTTCTGTATTACCAAGAAGCCCAAAGAGACACAACAGAGCCACTGTTCTGCTGGTGGAAACCCACGGTTCAGAAGCACATCAATTTACTGGTTTGTAAATGGTGTTGGCAAGATGGCTCAGCGAGTAAAGGCAGATACTATGTTTTCAGAGAACCTACGTTTAATTCCCAGCACCCATACCAGGAGGCTCACAACTGCCTCCAATTCCAGTTACAGGCAGATCCATACCTCTGGCCTTCATGAACACCTGTAAAACACACACACACACACACACACACACCACGAACACTTTAAAAGACAAAAATAAAATCTTAAAAAAACAAAACAACAACTAGTATAAGTCACTGCAGAGGTTAATACTGTCAACTTTACCTGACCTGTTAGCAAACCTCTGAGCATGTCTGGAGGGTGTGTCTAGATTGGATTTACTGAGGTGGAAAGCCCCAACCTATATGTGAGTGACACCGTTCCGTGGGCTGGGGTCCTAATGTGAACAGAAAGAAGAAAGTGAACTAGGCCCTGGCATCATCTTTTTGTTTCCTGACTGAAGGCATAAGATGACCAGCTGCCTCACATTCCTGCCACCATGCCTTCCCCACCAAGGGCAAGTTTGTGCCCTCAAACTGTGAGTGAGCATAAGCCTTGCCCTTCCTTAAGCTGCTTTGTCAGGTCCCGCGTCACAGTAAGGAAAAAGCAGCTAATACAACCTCTAGGGCAGAATCGATGTCCCACATATTTACTAGCTATGTGGACCCCAGCAAGCAGATCGTACTCAAGATCCAAGCTGAGTGAGATGTACAAACATCTGCCCAGGATTTGCATTACGAATCATGACTTTTAACTATGCAGTCAACTCTAGCTTTCTGGATAGGGGCTGACTCAATTCAGTACACCATTAAAGAGAAAATAAAATGTGTATTAAGGCAGTTGTGCGTCAGCGAGGGCTGAGTCATCCCGGGTTTGAATCACTGCTGATGGCTAAGTCATCACCGGGGGCTGACTGAATCGTGCCTCTGGGTTCTGGTGATCTAGCTCCCAAGTTTAGAGGATGCCTTGGAAGCAGGATGGAGCAAATGAGTGAGAGAAAATGCTTCAAGCCTAATACATTTATCATGGGAAAAAAATATAAAGCTTACTGCCCACAGCATGAGCCAACTACTTTTGCACAGAGACTGCTGGCTGCTTCCCTTAGTCAGGGGATAATAACGTCTGGCATTGACTCACTCAAGTAAATATTTGTGATGTACCCGGCATTCAGGCCTTAACTCGGAGGCTGTTATGAAGAGAGGATGACCCTATCTGCAATGTCCCGTGTGACACAGATGGGGCAGCAGATGGAATCTCAAGCTCATTTTGCATTTAAGCAATGCAGTATGCCTCAAAAAAAAAAAAAAAAAAAGAGTAAGCAAGAAAGGAATCCATGAGGCTGCAGAGATGGCCCATCAGTTAGGATCATCTCAAAGTGGTCCTGCAGAGGACCTGAAGTTGGTTGCCAGTACCTGTCAGGTAGCTCACAAACATCTGAAACTCTGACACCCTCTTCTGGATTCTGCAGGCACCAGCATTCTCGTGAGGTGCACATGCCAATTCTCACAGCCCGCTGCACACATACACATAAAGTAAATAAATGAAAGAAAAGAATGGAGAGATTCTTGATAGTCTTTGCCAGTAAGAAGAGAAAGGAGTGTATTTCCTACTCACCGCTCCGGCTTTTCTTCGGGTAGTGCCCAGGCAACAGAATCCAACATCGTGACCTTGAAAGGCAGAAGCGTAGTCTTCCAGCTTTTCAAAATCCACCACTTGCTGGTTCTAGACAAGGAAGGGAATGATGGCATAAAATTCCATACACTTCAAAAAGAGGCAAAACACTCCTTGAGATGTAAAGAATAAATGACAAATGACTATCAAATGGTCTAAGCTCATAACACCAAATTTGCCAAATTCCCCTTTTCCTACAAAAAAAAAAAAAAAAAAATCCATTTGAAGTTGAGTGTAGACTCAATGGCCAAGTGCTTGCAAGGTACATGGGAGACCCTGGGCTGGGTACCAAGCAATGAAAAAAATATAATCAGAACTGAAACTCAATGAAACACAGAACATGTAGCTGCAGTAGGGCGAGTCAGATTTCAAACATCAAGGTCATGCGTACCTTACCTTTGGGAAAAGAAAAAAAACCAATCTACACTTTACCAGGAAAGAAACCACTCAGGTTTGTGGATGTGGAAACAGGATGATAACTGGAATCTCAAAGAAGATCAAGATTCTAATCTTAGGCCTAGTACTTGATTTACAACTGGGGCCAAGCTTTCAGTTTTTAATTATAATTTTAAAAATTTATTTTATGTGTATTGCTTGTATCTGTCTGTACACCACATGTATGTAGTGTCAGAGGGGCCCAGAAGAGGGCATTGGATCCCCTGTAACTGGAGTTAACAGATGGTTGTGAGCCAGTATGTGGACGGTAGAAATCTAACCCAGGTCCTCTGGAAGAGCAGCCAGTGCTCTTAACTTCTGAGCCATCTCTCCAAACCTGTAGCTAATTGTCAATCATATGTACGCCTCGGTTTTGTTCCACTGTAATGTTGAGGTGATAATCTTTCCTTCAAGTCATGAACTACTTTCATGGGAGTCAGCTGGAAAGAACCTTCGACAAAGACATCTTCTTAGGACTCTTTCCAACACCTGTGAGTCAGCCTCTGCAGTTGTTCAGTTCCCAGCTCCCTCCTCAGTACATCTCTACCCTCCCCTTCCCTCTCTTTTTTTGCTTTCGCTTTCTCCCTCTCAAGGCCAGGCTGCCCTCAAACTTCCATGTAACTGAGGCTGACCTTGAACTTCTGATCCTCCTGCATCCCCCTTCCCTAAAGCTGAAGTTACAGGTGTGCTCCACCATATCCAATCATACAGTGCTAGAGACTGAACCAGGGGCCTTGCTTCTCTACCAACTCAGAGGGCTGCATCCCTAGCCCCATTTTGTTTTCCTCTATGGTATTTCTAATCTACACTGAACTTGGTATATGCTAGGCAAGCTAAGAGTGGTGGCACTTGCCTGTAATCTCAGCATTGGCAGAAACAAAGACAGGGGAACTGAGTTCAAGGCCAGCCTACACTAGCAAGAGAAACACTTATCTCAGACCTAAGCAGCCTGTATCTAAGAGTATAAGATTGCCATCAAACTTGCCAGTGCTCCATCACCCAGGAGTTCAAATGAAATCTCGGGGCTGTCACACTACCTTCAACTCCTTCAGAAGGATTTTCCTGGCACAGTATATACTATACTAAAGAAAAAAATAAAATGAAATAAAATCAACCATGATTAAGAGATGCACCACCAAGAGTCTACTTGCAAACAAATTTGCAGTCTTGGACTCCACTTGCCAGGACTCTTCCCAGAGTTCAGTAAACTAGAGTACAGAGTTCACCCAGCACCAACCGGAGCTCAAGCACAGATGTCTATTTTAATCAGCAAGTTCCGATGCAAAAAAAAAAAAAAAAACAACCCAGAAACCATGGGAAACAAGAACACATATTTGCAAGTGTGCGCACCAGGCAGTGTTCCTCTGTGGGACCCGTGGGACCCCACTGTGGTCCCAGCAGCACACTACACTGTTTAATTCGCTGCAGTTGAGAGGTAACTCTTGTTTACTGGAGAACAGAACATCCATAAAGCTCCGACTTAAGATAGGTGGGCATTATTACCAGATGGAAGGAAGTCTGGCATTACCATTTGCTGTAACTTACAAGGAAGGTAATACGTGTTTACAGACACCAGCCTGGGGAGTCAAGCAGGGCGGATTCCTGCTTGGGAGAAACTCCACCTGTCCCTGTCACACTTCCCCACTTTGATATTGTGAAGCACACAGGTAGGCAAAATGAGCAAGCAGTATGCTCTAAGAACTATCAACAGCCCCTTTCTCTGACCGACATTTCTCTTTCCAGTCTAGGCTCCAAACATCGAAAAGGCACTGCACGCTGTAAGATTTCTGTGGCACACGTCTTTAATTACAGCACTGGGGAGGCAGAGGCAGGCGGATCTCTATAAGTTCGAAACCAGCCTGATCTACAAAGTGAGTCCAGGACAGCCAGGGCTACACTGAGAAACCCTGTCTCAAAAAAACAAAACAAACAACAAAAAAGCAGGCCTACAAGCCAGGCACAACCCAGGGCTTGCTGGAAGGGCTCTTCTAGATCAATCATGCCCAATTTGATAATTTCTCCGTCTCCACCAGCACCTGACAATGGTCAGCCTTTGGATATGAACCTTTTCCCCTCAGCAAAATGATTACATTTTTTTTAGCCCCAGCTCAAATACCCACCACATTTTTATAAGCTTCATCCTCGAATGTGAGCTTCCTCCTGCCAATGATCGTTACTTTTGAAAACAGGTTCTGTCCCAAGATTTCTTTTAAAAGTACTCTGCCGGTTTCCCCGCTGGCGCCCAATATAAAGACGGATTTATTCTGCATCTTGAAGTCTTCGCGAAGCTTCGGCAGAGCCTCCTTGTCTGCCATGCTGGGGAAACAACACCCACGGGTATTGTCTCAGAGTGCCAGGGGGACAGCCTTTACCCTGGGGAACAAGGGTTGCTATCTGTAGGGCAGAAGAGACTCACTGTACACAGTCCCAGCCCTGGGGAAGTGCTGAATCACAGCGAGGCGAGGCTCAGGACGGTGGTCAATCCAGGCACCTCACAGGTGCCCAGCTCGGTGCACCTAGGTCTCTCTACACCACCGGATCTCTTACCCCACGGTACCCCGGCCCGCCTGGGCAGGGCTGCAGGGCCCGGCTCCATTCCCTACCCGGGGTTACCTGGGGCCAGCCCCGGACCCCTCGTCCCCACGCCGCAGCAGGAGCATTGAGGCCACCAGCGCGGCTGCCGCGGCGCCCAGGGCCCTTGGGCTGGGCATCACTCTGCCTGCTACCCCGACGTCTCTCCTCCCGGCCGGGATCCCCCTGCCCGCCAAGCAGCCCAGCCGGAACCTACCCGCCGCGACGTCTTCCGGGTGACAGCGGGCTCGCGGCCCCGCCCCACTGAGAGCGGGAATGGAGCGTGGGACCCGCCCCGGAGCCGGAGCTGCACCCAGAGCCTAACCCTCTCCCCAGGGCCAAGCTGCAGCGGGATGCGGGGCTGTGCTTCACCGGACCCAGACCTTTCCCACCCTAACCCTCCCTGAGCGTTCTTCCCAACCAGCTGGGGCCAGAGCCTTCAGGTTTCAGTTAAAAGGCATCCCAGACTTGACCCTTGGTAATCCCGCCGCCCCCATCAAGTGTAATATCCATTATGTATCGGAAGGCATCATCTCACCTCAAGTTAAAAACGCGTCCCTGTCCCTTCCGGTCTGGAGCAGTTAAGAGGACTGGCTGCTCCTCCAAAGGACCGGAGTTCAATTCCCAGCACCCACATAGCAGCTCACAAATGTCAGTAACCCAGCTCCAAGTGATTTGGCACCCTCACCCCGACATACATGCCAACAAAACACCAATGCACATAAAATAAAAGTAAATTATTTTTTAAAGCGTCGGTTCTCAGGCTGGGAATACAGCATGTACTCAATCCAGTGCTTGCTTACTTGGCATGCAGGGAGCCTTGAGTTCCATCTCTAGCACTAGGTAAAGTGGATGAGATGGCACAAGCAGGTAATACCAGCAGGTAGAGGAAGGAAGATCATTCTCCTTGGAGACAGTGAGTCCTGAGTTCTAGGACAGCCTGGAATGTATGAGCTCCTGTCTCAAGAGCTGAGGAGGACTTGTTGGGAGGAAGCTCTAAGCACATATGGGAAAGGGTGATGTTGGGGTGAGATCAAAATATATAAACATATTAATTGTCAGTAAAGTAAAACATTTAAAAAAAAAAAAAAAAAGGCCTAGCTCCATATAAACAAACCACTATGACAAACAAAACCATTTCTTGCCTCTCCAAGGACACATGTCCTCTTCCCTGGAGTCAGAAGTCAGACTGGCTTTGACTAGTTTTCAGGCTGATTTCCCTGCCCACATCCTGGATCCCTTCTGGACAGCTGAGCCAGGAAGAGTTTCCAAACCTCATCCTGTGGTTTGATCTTCCACCCACGACAGACTCAATGCTTAGAACTCAGCCATCCTTACTGGGCCTGCCCTGGATTGTGGATGCTTAGGGATTAGAATGATGTGATTCTGAGATATTTCTTAAATTGTGTTTGTTTATTTAGTGTGTGTGTGTGTGTGTGTGTGTGTGTGTGTGTGTGTGTGTGTGTATAGGTGTCATGGTGGGTGTATGAAGGTCAGAGGGCACCTTGCAGGATTCGGTTCTCTCCTTCCATGACGTGGGTTTGTGTTGTCTAACAAGGTCCTCAGGCTTAGCAGCAAGCACATTTACCCACGAGCCATCTCCCAGCCCAAGAATGTGGTGACTGGGAGCCTGAGGCTCCATCACTCCATCTAGAAGTCAGATGAAATGTGCCTTCCCCCTAGTTGCTGGTTCCGTGTTATTACATGAAGGCCTGGCCTAGGCCTAGCCAATCAATTGCTTCCTCTCAGGTTTTTCCACTTTGGGGGAGCAATTCAAAGAAGCACTGAAGGGCAGGGGTGGAACCAGCTTGGCAAGGACAGGGAGCGATTAGGATGAAGGATGGGATCCTCTGGGCCTCTGCCCTGCTGCCTTTTTGTACAGGCTTGTTCTGAGCACTTCCTGTTTATTCTGCCTACAATTCCTTTTCCCCCTCATTCCACTCAGATGGACTCTGGTTTAAAAACCAAGGCAGTGGGGAGCACAGTTGTCCTTCCCCCACTGGGCTGTCACTCCTAGATTTTGTCACCTCTCTTGGTCTGGGGACCCATGTATTAAATCCCTTGAGGAGATTATTGACTGTAACAAGGTCATTTTCTCCTTTCTTTTTCAAAATTGTGATGTTATACACATAAAATAAAATACTGGGGTCCTAAGGGTTCAGGTCATTCGGGGGGGGGCGGTATTTGCATTGAGCGGGAGTGGGGTGAGGTGCGAGGATTAAGAAATCAAGAAATAAGGAAATTAAGGCTGAGATAATAAATGAAGATGAGGCATGGGATGGGGAGGACTGCTGTTAACTCTTGCAACAACAGCAATTATGCAGCCGTTTTCATAAGTTCAGCAAACAGGTTATGTTCAGTACAGAGAAGTCTGATTCAGTCTCCATAGCAACACAATCACAAAGGCAGAGCAAACTGTTCTATTCATCACAATTAACAATCAATCAACTATGATATGATATCCTCCCCTTCTGTTCCCAGAGGACTCAGTAGTCTGAGATACAATAGACACAGGAACTTGGCATGTAAAAATGCATTTATGTCAAAGGGCTCAAGGAAGATTGGTTATCAGAACATACTTACATTGTATAGAGAATGTGAAGTCTACCAAGCAAGTCAGGCTGAGAAAGTGAAGCCAGCCGTTACCAGCCTGAGAAGGTGAAGTCAGCCAAGCCAGTCAACCGTTACCAGGCTGGGAAAAAGTTCTCCTAAGGCAGCCTTTCTAAAATCCACATGGCTACCCACAGGTCATGATTCTAAAACATTGTATACCATGGCTAGGCACACAGCCCAATACAAGATATAGATCACTGTTACCCCAGAACATGCCTTTGTTTTTCTACTTTGGAAACCACCACCCCACTGGGAGACCAAAACTTTCCAATCTGACTGTTTTTGCTTGCTCAAGAACCACAGGACACCTACTCTTGTGTTTCAGAGTTTAAGGGTTTTTGGTTTTTGTTTTGTTTTCAGACAGGGTTTCTCTATGTAGCCCTGACTGTACTGGGCTCACTTTATAGATCCAGCTAGCCTCAAACTCACAGAGATCCGCCTGCCTCTGCCTCCCAAGTGCTAGGATTAAAGGAGCATGCCACCATGCCAGGCAACTACAGACTTCTGTGAACTGCCATGAGGGTGCTGGGATTTGAACCTGGGTTCTTTGGAAAAGTAGTCAGTGCTCTTAACTGCTGAGCTATCTCTCCAGCCTGGATTTAAGATTTTTGCTTTGTTTGTGTTACTATTCTACTGATTTAATGTTCATCACTGTTTATAGGGCTGTGTAATAAATTCCATGAGCCTTATGCACTTCATCAGCCACTTCCTTTATTAGAAAAATAGCCGGGCGGTGGTGGCGCACGCCTTTAATCCCAGCACTTGGGAGGCAGAGGCAGGCGGATCTTTGCGAGTTCGAGGCCAGCCTGGTCTACAAAGTGAGTCCAGGACAGCCAGGGCTACACAGAGAAACCCTGTCTCGAAAAACCAAAAAAAAAAAAAAAAAAAAAAAGAAAAATAAAGATAGCCCAGTATGATGGTGCATACCATTAGTCCCAGCACTCAGAAAACAGAGGCAGGAGATCTCTGTGAGTTTGAGGCCAACCTGATCTACATAGCAAGTTCCAGGACAGTCAAACTACAGAGAGAAACCCAGTCTCAAAAATAACAGCAACAAAAAACATCTAGGGGCTGTCGAGAGGGCTCCACATGCAGAGGCACTTGCCGCCAAGCTTGACAACTTGCGCTCAAACCCCAGGCCTCTCATAGCTAAAGGAGAGAGCTGACAACTACCAAGTTGTCCTCTGACCTTCATATCTTGCCAATACAACCCGCCCTGTCAATAAATAAATAAATAAATATAATAAAAATTATTTTAAATTACATATATTTAAGTGTATGCCTTAGAACCATGCTTGTCTAACTCAAGAGTTCAATTTGTATGGCCCTGGAGCTGTGCCCTATGACATGGGTGTCAGTCAGTCCTGAATGTTTCTTTCTGAGTAGCTGTTTTGTGGTGTTCTCTCCTCCTCAGGGCATAAAATGATGCCATCTTGGATTGTTCCCTGGTAGCCATGGCAACTAGAACACAGCCACGCAGTGGTAACCAGGTCTAGGGTAAAGATAACATTTATAAGGATATTAACACTCCCTAATAGATGTTTAAAGTCATAAGACCCTTCCTCCTCTCATTGACTTGGGCTGCAAGGGATCTTAAGAAATTCTAGACTATGGGGAGAGTAAAAGATTAGTCTCTGGAGGTTGCAAATGCCCTTAATCCCAGCACGATGTAACTTCATGAGGTCACCACGTGCATCTCCGTGATGCAGCCATTTGGGAGTCAGCCACAATCCTGCAAGTAACTCTTCACCCATGTTCTGTAAACAACCTCCCCACCCCAACTCACCCCAGCCCCTGGCCGCCAATAACCTCATCGATGTAATCGTTGTATCGAAAGCTTACTGCTGAATACACTCACCTGTTGAAGAGTATTTGATCTTGATCACATTGTGAGCCCTGAATTTGTGACTTGGAAAAGCCTGTTTCTAATTGTGGTATGGCTCAAGCCTTTAATCCTAGAACTTTGTGTTTATTGTAACAAATGGTTGTGGTGTAGCTCAGCTCTAAGCACACACCTTTAATCCAAGAGTTTTCTGTACACAGGATTAAATAAAGGTAATCCTAGGCCAAGAGGTAGAGCAAGAAACCAGATGACAGGGATTAAACAGAAAGGAGGGACACTGAGCTGAGGGTATTTAAGACAGCTTATATTAGGAGTTGAGAGTTCTTCTTCCTGTGGGTTTTCTCCTTCTAGGGCTTCTTCCTCTAGGTTCTTCTTATCATTGGGCTCTTGGCTTTTAGCTTTGAGGGCTTTGGGGACATCGGTGGAGTAAGAAGGTCAGCTGAGTGCTCTCTCTGCCTCTCTGAACTAACAGGTTCCCATCCCAGCATCTGGCTCCTGAGTCTTCATTGGTAAAATCAAATGACTGGAATATTTTAGTTTTCTAAAATAACACTCACCCTTTCTACGTCTTTCTGAGCTCTGAACTGACTGGTTCAACTCAGCTGTTCTGGCTCAAACTCCTCTCCAAGCTGACTCATTCAATCTGGCTCCTGTCGGCTTCCCCTGAATGGCTCTGCTTCTGAACTTCACTTAACTGCAAGAACTCAACTGAACTCAACCTCATTCAACGGAACTGCCCCAAACTTCCTGTACTATACTGACCGCAACTCTACTGTACTGTCCTCTCTAGTGAACTCCATTGTACTCTACTATATTTCCTTCTCTACTGTCTCTCTCCTGCACCCTACTCTCTTTCTCTCTCAACTCTACAGTACTGCTCTTATGTAGCTTCTCTTTCCTGTCCTCATGAGAGCTGAACATATCTTATTTTGCCAAATCTTCCTCTGATTCATCACTTTGTCTGCCTCTCAATTAGACGTCACTTTCAAACATGGCTGCTTCCTTCTACCAACTAACCTTACCTACATTGTTTGGGATTAAAAGCATGTATTAAAGGCATGTCTATTCCAGCCAGAGGGTTTTAAAATGTGTGGCGTGTCTGTATTCCATCTGAATCATACAGATCTAGAAAGTCTTTGGATGTAATTTTAATCCATGTTTCTGGATTAAAATTCCTCTACATATCACCAAGTTGGATTTTAGTAAAATCATATCTGCCTGTCTTTGGTGTCCTTAGGGGATAAATAGAAAGGAGAAAGGTGCCGGGCGGTGGTGGCGCACGCCTTTAATCCCAGCACTTGGGAGGCAGAGGCAGGAGGATCTTTGCGAGTTCGAGGCCAGCCTGGTCTACAAAGCGAGTCCAGGACAGCCAGGGCTACACAGAGAAACCCTGTCTCGAAAAACCAAAAAAAAAAAAAAAAAAGGAGAAAGGAATACCATGGTATGTTCCACTATTCCAGTAGACTAGACTAATCCACATCCTGCTTGTAAGCAGGTTAGGTCTGCTTCTTTTTTTTTTTTTTTTCTGTTATAAACAAGGATTTGAACATTTTTGCAGTAGTCTCACTGTGGATGTGTTTTCATCACTGTCCCTGGGCAGGTGCACCATTTCAGACTTCACCCACTAGGTATCATCATCAGTCTTCAGAGGTCAAACAACCTCTCATCATCCTTTCTGCCAGAGTTCTACACTGAGGCACACACAGATGCCCATTTTGAGTCTATGTTTCCCAGTGTCACTCTCAAGTTGACCTTGGGACTGAGATCTTACCCATATCCACACGGTGGCTCTTAGCCTTTCTAATGTTGGTTTTCCCATCTGTAGAGTTGAATGATGACAATGGCCTAACCCTCAGAGCTTCCACTGGATTATCACAGGAGGGGTCCACAAAGCATTCACTCTTCCTGCTCCTCGAAAGCAGAGAATGGAGTTTAGCAACGATCATATTGCAAGTGGGTGCTGAAGCCCACAGCGAGGATTTCTATTCTGGCTGCTTCAGGGCATCTCTTTAGGAAAATAATGACAAATGAAGCTTTAGAAAATAAAGCTGCCTGGGCTTGCCCTTGGCTGACTAGCTCAGGATCAATAAGGGTTTGTTATTGTTGTCTGGTTTTTTGTTTTTTGTTTTCAAAGTGTTTTGTGTCTCTCTGTGTGCTTGACATGTGTGTTTGGATGCCTGAATGAAGCCAAAGGAAGGCATCAGATTCCAAGGAGCTGGAGCTACAGGCAGCTGTGAGCTGTGCGACATGCATCATGCCTTCCTAACCATCAAGTCATCTCTCCAGCCCAGGACCCGCTGCTTTTAAAGCTGCTGAGGGGAGTTTGCTACTCAGTTAAAAGAGAATACCACTGTGTGAGTGAATGCCCTCTTTGGGGATCTATTTCCTCATAGTAGCCTGAAAGAGACATGCTTAGGGAGAGCTCACGGTAACTGGAAGGAAACAGGGCTTCGAGTCTTCCACTTAAAGAACATGCAATAATAAACACTGAGTACTGTTTGGGAATTTATATATTACTGATTTAACACCTGTAGCATCCTTTGAAGAGGGGTAAGAGGACATGGGGTGGGAGGAAGAAAGGGAGGGACGGAGCGAGGGAGAGAGAACAAGAAGTCCGGTCCCCATTCCCCTCCTCCTCTTCCCCTCCCCACCTCATCCCCGCCCTAGACAGGGTTTCTCTGTGTATCTCTGGCTGTCCTGGAACTCTCTGTAGATCAGGCTGGCCTTGAATTCACTGGGACCCGCCTGCCTCTGCCTCCCGGATGCTCCAGGTAACAAACAGTCTTTTTGGAAACACGCAGTAGTCAAAATTCATTTTACAGGTTGTTCAGGCAGGAAGGAGCGTGAGGAAATTCAGATTGAGGGAAAGACCAGGGAAAATGGCTGCGGAAGCTATCAGTTCTGACAAGATACAGAGTAGCTGGCGTTCAAGCAGTAAAGCTACTTCTTCAAGGCACGCGAACTGTGTAAACTCCCCTGACCCTGCAGGGAACAGATTCAGACAGTTCTACCGCGACTGCTCTGGAGTAATTGCAGATACCAAGCACCAGAGGGCGCCAGAGAAGACAGAACCGCTTGCTCCCTTTGGGTACCCAGGTGGTGGAAAATGCCTTCTAATCTTTATTTAAAGGAAGCTTACAGTTGTTTTTCGGGATTGTTAACGTATGGAACAATTATGCGTGCCAGTTTACTACCTAATACTTTCAGTGTGAGAGGGGTAGTTCATAAGAAAATGAGCAACGTTGCAGGGTTCAGAAAGCAAAGAGTCTGCCTGTATGTAACACATGCATGCATTCGCTCAGGGGCTTTCTGTGTGCCTGGTGGTCTGTAAATGCCCAGGACAGAAAGACAAGTGGAATCACATTTTCTGTTGAATACATTCGTAACAAAGATTTAAAACTTTATGCTACTTTGGTAATTTTTTTACTTGAAATTCTTACACCCTCCACCTACTATGTACTCTTTAGGGGAAGTGTGTGATGGTTGAGTCAGGTATGCACAGGTTTTGGTTGAGACCCTATTTCAGGTTTTTCACCCCATCCCCTTCTTGTAATAATGCATTGATAGGTTACTTCTTCACTCGTAGGCTCTATGTACACCCTCCCCAAACAAGACACCTAGAAACCACAGGACTGCCTCAAGCCCCCACCAACACATGGTACTTTTTATCACCTCTGAATAATATAAACATTTATTCAACCCTAGTAACAAGATTTAAACAGTTTCTGTTGAAGTGTATTTCCAGGACCTCCTATAAAGAATAGAAGGTTCAATCAGGCCTAACCTGGTTTTGGATGCATGTACAATAAGGTGAGTGTGTCCTTTAGTCACCTTTAAGGGAGAATCTCTATTTACTGTCTTATGCCTATGAATAATTGGGGGTATATATGATTAAAACCAGATGCATTATGGGAAGGAACATGCACAGTAGAGAAATGATTATATAACTTGTCTATCAATCAAAATGGAGAGCCACCCAAACCATGAGCCTTAGCGACCAGCTACTGCCAGAGTCCAGCTCCAGGTGGGGGCTACCATAGGTAGGTGCAAGAACAGCGAGGGAGGAATCAGACATGGGACTCCTTTAGTTTCCTTCCATGAGAGACAGGTCAGAGAGGAAGCACATCTCAATATGCCTTGACCTACTCTGACAATCTGATAAATAAAACCTTACAGGCTTTATTTATACAGAACTTAGTAGACAGGGATAGATTTATGTTGCTCCAAAACACAGATCTTATCATTTTTTTGTCCCCAGAGACATGTTTTAACTTCCTCTTGGTCATGAGTTTAGTCATCGTTGGTAACTTTTACAATCATTTTCCCTCCTCAACCTGATAACTCAACTTTTAACTATCTAGAGGCAGATTTTGCCAAAGCATGACAGCCTGTTCTCAGGCTGGTAGCTCTTGCAGTTTCAAGGGCATTAGAGAGAAAGAAAATCTCCCAGCCAGCCCGAGCAGATTGTTAAGTCCCAAGCTGTATATTATTAACTTTTAATAGTTAGAGTGCTAATTGTCATTAGACCCAGAAAAACTCTTCAGGAAAAGGCTGCTGCAGTTATTATTCCATTTCTGCCATAATACAATGTTTATATATTTTTATATTTGTAGAATTTATATATCTAATCTTGGTATTCTTTTGTTCCAGGTCTCTGGCGCTTTTATTTGAGTTGCAACCTCCAGGCCTAAGGAAGACCTTCAATTAGGGCCAGATAAGGATATCTCCCTAAAAGCAGGAGGGGTATTGTGGTTAGGACATTCCTGGGGAAACTGAGAAGCAGTAGTCTTGGGAGAAGGTGCAATTTATTCATAAAAAAATTCTATCAATCCAGCATCCCCAAGTTGTACAAATAATAAAAGCCCTAAGCATGTAACACGTGGAGATCAAGCCCAGAAAGTGGAAGATCACAGTGTAGTGATGGCATCACAAGGCTCGGCTTTGCTGGAGCTATGTCAAGCAGCTGTGCTGGCCTAATGACTTTCACTGTTTCCATCTGATATGGCTGTGCCAAGCCACTTCCTTTTCTTGACCCCCCCCCCATGAAACCAAAACAGTAGTTGGGGCCCCTGAGTATATTCATGCACTTGGCCCTCTGTCAGTTTTGACAGTGTACCCCTTTCTGATCTTTACCCTGTTGGGGTAGTGGTAAGCATTCTAAATGTTAATTAATTTGTCCTGCTTGCTGTCTGATACTTACATTGACTCTGATTGGTTAAATAAAATGCCGAGGCCTGAGATTGGGCAAAGACAGAGAAAGGTGGGACTTCCTAGGATTAGAACAGGAAGCCTGCACTTTAGAAAGAGAATTGAAGCATTCCAGCCAGGAGCAGCAGGAAGGAGGCACACACCATGGGTTAGAAAAAGGAACCTCATTCCACATGGCCAGGAACATCAGCTAGTGTGGAGAATAGCAGTCCAAAGGGACGTATGTATATATGGGGTCATATTTGGGTAGTAGAATTAAGAGCCAGTTTAGATGGGCTAAGATTGCAGGCCAAGGCTTGTTAAAATCCATGTGGTGTCTGTGTGTGTTCATTTATAATGGATGGTTAAGGATTAGCTGCCAAACCAATTAAAGATAACATAAATACTGGGTAAATAATTTAATTAAATTTTTTTTTACATTACCCCAAATAAAATCATCTTGAAATTTTTACAAGTCTCTGTGAGCCCTTCATTCCAACTCTTTGACTGAGAAGCCAAGAACCTGCCAACGCCAGGCCGGACCTTCACCCCAGGAAACAGTCAAGCACAGAGTCTTTGGAGGAAGACAGCTGGGCTCCAGTTTCACTGGTGCTGCTTTCTGTCACCCTCCTTACGTCCTGGGTTCCTCATCAGTGAATAATATTGTTCTTCCCTCACTTGTGCTGTTGATGATTAAATGGATAATCCATGGAGAGGGCTTGAAATTATGTCATAGTTAAGAGCCCAGGCTCCGTTATTCTTCAATACTATGTAGGCTCAGGAATCTAGCTGCAGAGACCAGCTACAGAGCAGGCAGTGGATTCATTCCAATCTCACCCACACACTTTACAGACAAGAAGAGGAAATTCTACTACCTGCTGGCTGTGTTAGCATAGTGACGTTCTTTAAGAAGCCAGAAGCCTATAAAGGGGAAGTAATCCACTACCAAGCTGTGGCAGGAACTAACCGAGATGATGGACATGAAGCTCTCTGCAATACACATCTCAGTGCTAGCCTCTGAACGCTGCGGTAAGACTTAGTTGCTTTTGCCTTGTGGTCACCGTAATTCCTGACAGCAGCAACCTGCTTCTGGTGGCTGAGGGTTTCAGTCCATCATTCCAGGAAAGTACAGAAGTACAGCTCCGATCATGGCGGCTGGAGTGTGCAGCAAATGCTGCTCACGTCACAGCGGATCAGGAAGCAGAGACTTAGGCCAGAGCCACAACTTTCAAAGGCCAGTCCCCAGTGACCTCAGTCAGCCAGATGGGTCCCACCTCCTGAAAAGTCCCACAGCTACCCAGTACCACCTGCTGGGGAACAAGGGCTCAAAGCATGAGCCTGTGAGGGGCGTTTTTCCCCTATTAGAAGAGAAGGTTGAGGAGGGGCGAAGGCAGGGCTGTCCACAGCTCACTGTGAGCGCAGGCTTGTGTGGTGCGGTGTGCCTCTCATACCGCACCACACAACTCCAAAAAGTCAGGAATGGATTGACTTCGGCCTCTGCTGTGTTGCCACCAATTGCACTGGTGCCTGGCACTGAGAAAATGCTCAGTAAAAGTTGAGCAAGTTGCCGGGCGGTGGTGGCGCACGCCTTTAATCCCAGCACTTGGGAGGCAGAGGCAGGTGGATCTTTGTGAGTTCGAGGCCAGCCTGGTCTACAAAGTGAGTCCAGGACAGCCAGAGATATTCAGAGAAACCCTGTCTTGAAAAACCAAAAAAAAAAAAAAAAAAAAAAAAAAAAGTTGAGCAAGCCCATCCAAGTGTTTCTCACAGCACAGAGAGGGCACACGTCCTTGCAGGCAAAACAACACTGCTTGGAGGCAGAAATTCCCGGTCCTCCTCGGCTTATGTAACTTAGCAAGTTTGAGAATTAGTCTCTAGAAAAACGAACGAACAGAGAGTATAAACAAAGCAATTTGGCTGATTGAAATAGACTCTGGAAAAACTTGGTCAAACAGAAGTCTAACAAAGAAAGCTTAAGCGTCTCCATCACTGCTTTTATGAAAATCCGTTTGTTTGAGTTTGGAAGAAGAATCTTTTAAAATCTCTTTGCTCTTTTCACGCTAGGGAGTCAGGGCTGGAGCTGTATGCAGCTCATGGGTAAAATACCAGCTTAGCACGTGTGAGGCCCTAGCTCCAGGCCCCAAACTGCAAAACCAAACAAAGAAGACATAAGTAAATTAAAAATATTTCAGTGACTTTGATATTGCTGATAAGGATACCTCAATCTGGAGGCATTGCTTCTGAGGGGACACAGCTCTTCTTGCTAGATCCAGCTAACCATTAGTGATTCTAACTCAGTAATTATAAAAGCGTGTTACCAAGACGCAGCCGGCTTCTCAGCTTGATAAATAGCGCCATTTCCCATTCAAACATCTGAGCTCTTAGAAACTTTGGAGTTTTTTTTTTTTTTTTTAAATCACTTTATGCAGTTTACTATTGAAGAGGGCGACAAGGGGAGAGAGAATTCCCAGCATGCAAAGGAGGAAGCAGTCAGGATTCCAGCGAGGACAGAATCACTGTTATCTGTCAGTAGCCTTTTAAAACCTCTGTTTAAATTTAAAACTAGCCAGCTAGCTGGACCCTTGAAGAAGAAGGGGGTTGAGTGGGTGGGAGGAACACCGGATTTTAATGACGGCATGCTGCCGGAAACTCTACCCAACGCTAGAGGGCAGTGCAGTGCTAATATTTCGGCACCCAAGCTAGAGAGACTCCCAATTTAGCATGCAAAGCTACAGGGTAAGCTTCAGATCATCCCATTTATGAAGTTGATAAGAAAATTAATGCCAGCCGGGCTTTTAGTGCTTTTACTATGAAAACAGTAAGTATGCACAAAAGTAGCCAGAATCTTACCT
>CAJQZJ010033481.1:3235556-3248119 GCA_907164525.1 Lophiomys imhausi | reverse complement strand
TACTATGAAAACAGTAAGTATGCACAAAAGTAGCCAGAATCTTACCTTAAAATTTCAACCCCATCCCCATACCTGAACCCCGGTAATGAAGAGTTCACACTTCTTGGTGTGTCTCTTCCCTTAACTTGTGTCTTAAGTATTCTTAAATCCACCTCAGATATGTTACTTTGTCCCTGTCTGCTTCAGTTGCCATCCTGGTAGGCTACAAAAGGTTTGTTTGTTTTGTTTTTCTTTTCATAAATACAATCTATTAATCAATGCTAATAAGACTCCTCATTATGACCTAGCAGCCAATTTATAATTAAATGATTGCAATTGTCTCAAAGACTGCTACTGTCTCAAAACTCCCATTTTGTGGTTTTGTTTGAATCAGTAGCCAAAGGAAAGCTGCTGGATGTATTTGGATATAATGTTCTTTTAGTCTGGATAAACTAAGTTTCCCTTCACTTTCATGCCTAGGTACATATTATATAGACTATATTACTTATACTACATTTAAATATATGCACTAATTTAAATATACTATTATTATGTATACAACATGTGTGTATATGCTCAGGAAACACACATAAAATAAAATAATTTGAAAACATTTTAGATGTATTTATTTCTATTCAAGAGATTTGTCTGTGTGGGCAATGCACCATGTGCTGTAGTGCCCTCACAGGCCAGAAAGGGGACATCAGATGCTGTGGAACTGGAGTTACAGACAGTTGTGAGCCAATATGTGAGAGCTGGGACTCAAACCAGGTCCTTTGGAAGAGCAACCAGTGCTCTTAACAATAGTGCCATTTCTCTCCAGCCCACAACTTTTTAAAATATTTCTAAGAATACATCGCCTATTTTTTTTCTTTCTTTCTTTTTTCTGTTCAACTCCCACTCTGTGGCCTAATGGGCCTAGAACTTGCTATGTAGACTGGTGGCGGCAATCCCCCTGCTTCAGTCTCCCAATTTGTTGGCATTGTGCTGTTGATGACACACTTTAGAATTACTTATCAGAGCATTTATTTGGGTTGCAGCTCTCGGTTTTACACCTTGTTGCTCTCAAACAAAAGCGTACAAGCTTTGAAGGCATAAAGAGTTGTGCTCAAGTCCCGCTCAGCTGTGCTTGGTTAGGGTATCTGTCAAGGTGGACCCTGTGTTCATTCTTTGCAAATTCTTGGGATATGGAATTATTAGGAGAATTAAATACAACAGCATAGGGCAAGTTTTTGGAACAGAATAACTGCAGCATAATAAAAAACTACTAGCATCGCCCAAATTAATTTTCCTAATACTTAGCATCCCCAAGCAAGACGACACACGGTCCGATGAGAAGTATAGACATCTGACTTCATCCTCATCACCAGTACAAAATGGTGTAGCTTGGCCTTGTCCCATTTTCTCTCATGCTGAACAATGCTGCCATCTCTACGGGCATCAGGGTAGCTGACATGAGTACAGAAATTAGAATTCTTGGGTCAATAAGATGGCTCTCTGGGTAAAGGAGCTTGCTGCCACATCTGGTGTCCCGAGTTCAATTCCTGGGACACACATAGTAGAAGGAGAAAACAGACTCTTGAGAGATGTTCTCTTGGCTTTCATATAGCTTTTGTGGCTCCTGTGTATGTGTGTGTGCACAAAGTAAACAGATAAATGTAACAAAAATAAAGACAGAGGGCCGGGTGTGGTGGTGCACACCTTTAATCCCAGCACTCTGTAGGCAGAGGCAAGCGGATCTCTGTGAGTTCAAAGTCAGCCTGGTCTATGAAGTGAGTCCAGGACAGCCAGGGATACACAGAGAAACTCTGTCTCAAAAACAAACAAACAAACAAACAAACATACATACAAACAAATACAGAACTTAGAGTTCTTTCAGAGTCACAGGCATCCTCCTGTGTGTTAAGTGTTAAAGTCCAGCAAGTAAAGAGTCCAGCAAGACAAGAATTAAGAGTCCCTTTTTTCTTGCGGCATCATTGTGCCCCACCCAATAAGAAAGGGAACAATAACAGTGACTTGTCTTATTTTTCCCATCAAGATGGCCAAGCCTTAGCTAATGAATAGGATTTTCTTGCACATCCAATGGGGCTCACCAAATGCCAATCCCAGTAAATCCCAGGGTGGTAGATGGAGGTCTCAGCAAAGAATTATTGGTTGGTGAACATTTACAAAGACAGACCCTGAAGCTGGATGCCTGCAAGCTCCCTGATGGACCAGGGATCATGGTGTGAGAATCTAGTGTTTTAGAGCAGTAAACATCCTGAAGCTTCAGAGAGGTCTGCCCCTCCTGTGGCCTGGACTGATTCAGTGTGAAATGAGAGTTCATTTGAGAATTGAAGTTAGAAAAACTTCAGCCTGTTCTCAAGTTGTACAGGAACAGAAGGAAGAGAGTAAAACAGCTGGCAGGATCTCAAATTGACTTTGTGAACCTGAAATAATCTATCTATAAACTTATTTCTTGTTGAGATAGGGTGTCACATAGCCCAGGCTGTCTTTGAACTGCTGACCTTCTTCCTTCCATCTTCTAGCTACTGGGGTTACAGGCTAGGCATATGCCATCACTGTTGGCTTAATACGTTAAAAAGTCTCACTTTTAATTGAATTATAGAATTTTGCCTCAGATCAGTTTCAGTAGAAAATAACTAAATTTTAAAGTGAGTACAGACTCATTGTGCTACATTAATTTTGTATAATTAATAAAAAGCACCCAAAGCCTTTTTTGAAGGTGATGTAATCTGGCAACTTTTGTTATGCTAATACAACAAAAACACCCACTCAGCAACATTACACTGGAGAGGATTCCCTACTTCCCAGACTACCTTGGAAAATATCTGCTTCAGTTGGCTTTTCTCGAAGCAAAATAACTGCTTTTCTAATGTGCTACAAAAAATAGATATCAATATTAGAGTGTTAAACATATTGGGCTTTTTTTCTTTTTTAACAGCGAAACACATGATGGAAGTATATGAGAGGTAAAGGCTATGACTATGGAAGAGAAGAAAATGTGCTATTTGTGGAAAAAATTAGGATCTAGTTCTCTCTCCTGCCCCCTTTTCACATGCATATGCTCGTGGTGTGTGTGTGTGTGTGTGTGTGTGTGTGTGTGTGTGTGTTGTGTGTACACATGAATGAGTGTCATGATAGACAGATGACAGATAACACTTTCAGCAGTCAACCCTCTCTTTCTGCCTTGTTTGAGGGTGGGTCTCTCTTGTGTCAGCTGCTGTCCTTTGTACTCCAGGTTAGCTGGCCCATGAGCTTTGGGGTGATTTCCGGTCTCCACCTCCCTTCTTTCTATAAGAATGCTTTGATCACAGATGTGTGGTACCACATCTGGCTTCTTATGAGGGTTCCAGGCAGCAGAACTCAGGTCGTCAAGCTTGCATAGCCAGATGCTTTGCCCCAGGCCAGGCTCTTTTTTTTTTTTTTCCTAAGAGACTGGTTAAAATAAAAACAAGTCTAATCCAAAGAAAAGGGAAATGATCATCTCTTCAACCGTGGTCAGTTGTCACATTAATGCCTTCACGTGCAGACCAAATTCCCAAGTTCAAGGTTGTATGGCACATTTCCAAGAGATCACACCAGATCTACAGTACTAGCATGAGCACAAACTCTCTTTCTTGGAGCAAGATAGATGGCCACGGAATATTAGTCCTTCAGGGGTCACTGTTCCAAAGGGAACCTGATTGCTCAGAGGCCATGCTAACTGTCACACAGATCATTTCAGACAGCATGTCATTTTGACAATGTAATCAAAGCCCTTGAATTACACCTATCTTTGAATAATGTGTTCCAGAATTCCAGAACTTAAGAGTCAGCTTTAGCTGCAGCACACACTGCCTCTAGTGTCTCTTCTAACCCTGGGGGCACTTCCAGAGGTGGACATGCTGTTTCCGTTTTGCTAGCTGATCCCGCAAGCTAATACAAAATCCCTAGTCCTTTTCTGGAACCAAATGTGAGTCTCACACTCTTGTGTAGTCCCCACCAATATCTAAATGCATGAATTTTGCTACTATAGAAAGGCTTTATACCTAGAACCAAACTCATATGCTTCCACTTCCCAGTAGATCTTGGGTAAGTCCCTTTTCCTTTCTGAGGGGTAGTTGCTTCTCTGCAACCTGCAGCTAATAATTCTTATGACTCTCAAAAGTGAGTAACAAGACTCAAATGGGAAAGATATTCTATAACAAGCAATAATTTTGAAGATGCCAGGTTTCATCTTAAGCCTTGTGGTATTAAGGTGTACAGAAAGTAATGAATACCGAGAGTTTGGGAGCTGGAGCAGTAGCGTAGTGACCAGGTGCTCAGCTAGCATGCTCAAGACCCGGGGTTTGATCCCCAACTCTGAAAGAAAAGCTTAGCATTAGTGCAAACAATGATTCTATGGGAGAGGCAGCAATGAGTGCTTTTCAGTCTGTAGCAGATACCTATTAACCAAGGGGTCGGTTACAAGTTCGGCCCTGGAGTCTATCAAACTTCAACATCCATCTAATGCTCTAAATTTATTTCAAGCACTTTGTAAACTGAGTCAAGACACAAATTAAGCTGTCATGAAAATGCTTGGTGCTACATTACTATGAACCAGGAAACCACCTGTGGGGAAGCCTGTGGCTGTAGTGCCTAAAAAGTCTACAGTGATCAAATTCTTCCTGACACTGACAAGCCACAGCCTTTAACAGTAAATCCAGCTTTCAAGGACCTTGACTCTCCGGAGAATCTCATGATCTTAGTGTCAGCACCCATGAAGCCAAGGGGCCACATGAACAAGCAGAGGTGTGGGGTGATTATTGGGGTTTAAATAGTGTGGTTTCCTAGGTTACTCTGTACATCACAAACTGAATCTCTAACATGGCTTTCATGCTGGGTATAACCACAGCTGGTAGCCAAGCAGGAAGTATGAAGGAGTGAACCTGATGATAAATACACCCACAGAGGGGAGCAGGGAATAGGTATGTGGAGAAAAGAGGGTGTTGGGAGTTGGAAGAAATATTAATATTTATCATTGATACTTATGGTTATTAGGGTGAAGGAGTTATCCCTTAGCCCCATTATAAATAAACACACACAGGCACCTGATGGATTTTTTGGTGGGTTTTTTCAACATTTATTTATTTCTTCAAGTTACATCTCAATCACAGCCCCCCCCCACTCCTTTCCCAGTCCCACCCTCCTGCCCTCTTCTCCCTTCCCTCCTATCCTCTTTTTTTGTTTGTTTTGTTTTTTTGTTTTTTCGAGAGAGACAGGGTTTTCTGTGTAGCCTTTGATGTCCTGGACTTACTTTGTAAACCAGGCTGGCCTCGAACTCACAGAGATCCGCCTGCCTCTGCCTCCCGGGTGCTGGGATTAAAGGCGTGCGCCACCACATCTGGCTCTCCTTTTTTTTTTTTTTTTTTTTAAATTGAAGGTGCATTTGATGGATTTTAATAAGCCTTAGCCTGGATTGTGTAATCTTAGTCCATCTAAGATAGCCTTTAATGCTATTTCCCAAATAAAACCCAATATATACTACATCCCCTTAGGCTGTTATTATCCACGCTGTGCTGATGTTCCAGGCCATGTGGAATGATGTTTTTCTCTCTAACCCATGGCATGTCTTCTCCTTCCTCCCGCTGGCTTCATCCTCCCCTTCTTCCTCTCTACCTTAAAAGCTCAACAACCTTTTCCCCTCCTATGTCTCTTCTACCCAGTCCAGGCTTCAGCATTTTATTCAACCAATCAACTTTAAATTAGGAGACCAAGGTTTACACAACAAAGACAGGTTTACATGACAGTGTCCCCATGGGAACAATGTCCTAGCCTGGGCAGCAACCAGATCTTGGGGCCAGTAATTAGCAATAGGATACAAGCAGCTTTCAGATCACCATAACAGCAGGATTCCCAGAACTGGGGTTACAGGCAATTGTGAGGTGGTCAAGAATCAAACACAGGTTTTCTGCAAGAGCATCAATGCTCATGACTGCTGAGTCCCAGAAGTTGGAAATCTAAACATATCATAGTTAGATTAGTGCAAGTGGTCTTGATGCTAAGTGTAAAGTGAGAACTTCTGAACTGCTGCCAATTCCAAACAATAATCTCTGAGGGTAAGAGGAGGCACTATGTTAACCTGTTGTTTTTCTTACTTTGCATTGAAAACCCAATATCCTGTGTGAGTGTGTGTGTGTGTGTGTGTGTGTGTGTGTGTGTGTGTGTGTTCTCATTGTACCAAAAAGGTCCAAGTGATATTCATTAATTCATATGGAAATAAATTCCTGAGCACAGACTGGGTGTTGGAAATCATTAGAACTCAGAGTTGAGCTTCTAGCCTGGAAGTTCTGGGTTGGCCATCTGCTGGGAAGTACTTCCAGGGAAGTCTGTAGGCCTGTTACAGGCAATGACATGCAGTTAAAAAGCAGATGCTATAGGGACTGGGGAGATGGTCCAGTGTGTTAAAGTACCTGCCATACAAATATGAGGAGCAGAGTTTGTGCCCCCATCACCCATGTAAAAACCTGAGTGTGACAGTGCTTGCTTATAACCCCAGGACAGAGGCAGGTGGATCCTGGGGAGGCTTCGTGGCTAGCAAGTTTAGCCAAAACAGTGAACTCCGTAAGAGCCTCTCTCAATGAATTACGGTAAACAGCAATAGAAGAAGACACTCAGTATTGCTGTCTGGTCTGCACACACACACACACACACACACACACACGCACGCACGCATGCACGCACGCACACACGCACGCACGCACGCACATATGCACATGCAGAGAGAGATACATGGGTTTGAGTACTAGCATTCACACACACACAATGGATATTATGGAAAAAGTTGGCCTAGGCTTTATACTTGGCTTTATCAAACAAAATCATGTAGATAACATAGGCATTTGGGGCCTGAAATGGTTTAGATCAGTATTATACTGGAAAAAATACTGACTCCATGGACTATTTCTAATACCCCTGGAGGGGGAACATAGAGCAATTCTCAGAGGCTTCTGGAAGGTAGGCTGGGGAAGATACCTTGTGCTTGAGGGAGAAGCAAGCAGCGGGTTTCCTGGGTTACTTTCCCATGCCCATGTATCCTGAGAGGGAGGTCATCAGGCAGGGGTCTTCACTTTCCCTGGTTCACTCTAAATGAGAGCCAGCATGGACACAGCAGCTGTCCTTCCCCATCAGTGTCAGCACTGACTTGCAGAGTGCCTCAAAGACAAAAGGACCTTTGAGTGTCTCCACCTGCTCAACACCAGGCAAGCCCAAGCATCTCTCCTACCACAGGTATGGTGCTGGCACTACTTGGGTCTCCCTGGGTGTGGGCTAACAACAGCTTCAAAGGGACATTGCTAAGGTTCCCTTTCTGTTCTGATCAGTGATTTGGGATGGACCTACCTTGTCTGAGTTGAGAAAGCTGAGACCTTGAACCCCACACTATAGATTGAGCCAAATAAAGAAGGTGAAATATAGAACAGAAGACGATTTTAGGCTCTGCTTATAATTGTGGCAATGAGGAAGACTGGCCCATGTTCTTTCTCCCACATACTTAGTGCTCTGCATGCCCTACTTCCATGTGTTGCATCGAGCCGTCTGCTGGGATGCAATTCAGAGACCAGTCATACCCACAGTTCCCATGCCAGGCTTGGAGGTGATACCCAGTGATCAGAGTAGGAAGATGATGCTGTGGCAGGACTGTTGCTAAGGGACAGGTCACAGAGATAGAGGCTTCGTTCAAGAATCATGAATCCCAAGCTGGGCGTGGTGGAACATGCCTTTAATCCCAGCACTCAGGAGGCAGAGGCAGGTGGATCTCTGTGAGTTCGAGCCCAGCCTGGTCTACAAAGTGAGTTCCAAGACAGTCAGGGCTGTTACACAGTGAAAGCCTGTCTTGAAAAACCTAAAAAAAAAAAAAAAAAAAAAAGAATCATGAATCCAGAGCTCTGGCTTTGGACCTTGGCCCCTGGTCACTGGCAGGATTCTAGTAGCCTAGCCGCCTAGATGCGATTTTAAAGGGTTGGCACTAGCAGAGAGAGACTCTCAAAAAAAAAAAATAACAGCTTAAAATTGATTGTTCTTATTTGCCTCCTTGAGACTCCAGAACTCAGGAGGTCAAGAGGAAGAAAACCACTAAAACAAAATGGCTTCCAGAGCAGGAATTCCCTCCAAATCTGGAATGTCTGTGGAAATCAAAGATAATGAGTTCTGGTTGCTTGCAACCAAAAGACGCCTTTAGGAAACCAAACAGAACTGTGAGTCTCTCTTCCTGATTAGGCTGTGCCAAGATACCTGGGAATGCACCCCGTAGCTGCCCCACCCCTAGGACCTTCTCCATGGATCACCCTACCCTGTTCACCCAAGAGTAAGACTGAAAGCAGAGTAGAAATGAGACCAAATCCCCGTTGGTGTTATTTTGGTGTTTCAATCTGCCCTAGCCCTTTCTCCAGCCTAAGAAATATCCTTGCTTTGGCAGCGTTCCTACTTGTGTCAACTAGCAGTGTTCATTTGACAGGATCTAGAATTGTTTAGGAGACAAACCTCTAGACACATCCGTGAGGGTGTTTCCAGATTATGTTAAGTGAGGTAGGAAGATCCACCCTATACAAGTGTGAGGTACCATCCCATGGGAGCTGGGGGCCTAGAATGAATAAGAGAAGGTAAACTGAGAGCCAGTGTTCATGGCTGTTTCCTGGCGGTGGATGCAATGTGACCAGTCACCTCACCTTCCTGCCACCATACTTTCCCTGCCATAATGGACTATACCCTCAGATTGTGAGCTCATATCAGCCCCTCCTTCTTGAAGCTGTTCTTTCCAGGTGTTTTGTCAGAGCATGAAGAGGAGCACACCACTAACTACAGTTTCCTTAGTCCCCATTAAAATGTCAGTTTAAGCTACATTTCTCCAGCTCCTTCTGGGCTGGGGACTCAGGCACATGGCTAACCATGGTGTACCCCATTTGAGAGGCCTTATGATTCCCTGACCAAGTATCCAGGTTGCAATAGTCTTCTTGGTGGTTATCTCAGTGCATCATGAGAATGAGACAGACCCTCAACTACCTCCTTGTGGGTTTGTCTTGCCTAGATGCTCTTGCTGTGGGCTGTTGCAGCCTTTTGATGAAGGCCTTAAGCTAACAAGCTCATTTCACACCTACAACTAAGACATCCCCTCTTCCTCTTCCCATTGCAAACGAAGGCAATTTCATCCCTATCACTCTGAGATCCCTGGTGTCCAAAAGCCCAGATACCAATTAGCCTCCATTGGAGATTAATAAACAATACAATAATGACAGATAAAAAGACTAATTCCTTGGCCAGGAGAATCGCTTTAATTAATTTAATCCTGTCTGAAAGATCAGCTGTGCCCAAGCCTGCTCACCAGCAGGGCCATTTGTCCCAGTCTGTCCCAGCCAGGAAAGCCAGGGTGTGCTTGGGAGCCTGCACTTAGACAACAATGAGAAGCAGATTGTACTGTCAGGCTTCATTAAAGGTGGTCATTAGCATTCGGCTCTGAAGACCCGGCACCCGCTCTCAGCCTTTCGATGATTCTTTTCTGCTGCATTGTGAAGTTTGGTTCAGCTGTGAGACATAAAAATTCTCTCTGGACTCCCTGGAGGCAGAGGATGGCTACTGTTTGACGCCTGTCCTTCCACAGCTTAAAGGACGAATCTCTGGGGATGTGACAGTCCCAAGACTCTTATTTGGAAAACCAGTCATGTGCACCTGCTTATCTATGGGATATATTAAAGGAACGGAATTTTCTAGGACTCACAGGGTGGTGTCACTGCCCTTCCCAGAGCCTATTCTGACTGTACACTGGTAACGCTGCCAAAAAGTGACAAACAGGATGGCATCCTCGCAGTGGGAAACTGGATGCCATAGCCCCAGAAGAGGGACTATAAAGGCCCACGTGATTTAAAGTAACAACGCAAAGCGCAGCTTCCATGGGCTTTGAGTGCTTTCCAATTTCAGACTTCAAATACGCTATGTTTAAATTTGTTCTCACTGTCTGCTTTTATCTCTCTGTCTCTGTCTCTCCCTTTCTCCCTCTCCCTCCTCCTCTCCAGTGAATTTTAACTACTTTCTATATACTGAATAATTTTTGGTTTTAAGTCGTGTTGTGCATGAAGGCACTAAAAATTAAAAAAAAATTTTTTTAAAAATCACCCATGAGCAGAGGTTTAAAACACTGTAAATAAATTAAAGGTGACAGCTGTTCAACCTGGTTTTACAAACCTCCAAGAGTTGAAAAAACTTAGAGCTAAGGTAAAATAATGCATGGTGTTAGCCCATGCCTTTACCTCCAGCAGAGACAGGAGGATCACTATAGAGTTAGTTGTCTTATAAATTTTAGAGTTACAAGAAACAGGGTGGTGATGGTGCACACCCTTAGTCACATCATTGGGGAAGAATACACCCTTAATCCCAACACACTAGAGACAGAAACAGGCAGATCTCAGAGCTCAAGGCCACCTGATACAAAACAAACTCTAAACAGAGAAAAACTTTGATCCAGGGGTGGAGGAGCACATCTTTAATCCCATCAGTTGGAAACCACATGTCTTTGATCCCAAAATTTAGAATGCAGAGACAGGCACATAGGATTTGGAAAGATTTAAGTTTAAAAGCTACTTACAAAAGGCAGGCTGCAATTCAAACAAATTGTCCTTGAGATCTCAAAATATATACACTAAAGGTTTGTTTAGCTCCAAAATATCAAAATAATTTCTTCTTTAATCCGGATTGAAAGGTAATACTTTATATATTATCAAAAAACCAAATTTGCTCCAGGAAAAATATTACCTGACTCCCCCAAAAAAAGGTAATTGTCCCAGAGTTAGGATTAGGGCAGGGCTCTGTTCTTATCTTTCCAGGAGATTTAAAGCATCCATTCAAGGAATCCAGGGACAACTGGACAACGGAAACCTCAGCAGAAAACAGATCAGACACCAAAGAAGACGAGTGGCCCAGATGATCCAGCCTTGCAGACTTCTTCAATAGCAGTTTCCTCAAAAGTCTATAACCACAACAACTCAAAATCGCTAAGATCATTCAGCCCCACAGACTACTCCAGCCAGATCTTCAGTAAAGTTCTGAAGATCAGCTTCTGTCTATGAACTTCGTAGGACATCTAAATAGCTGAGCACAAAGGGACTGAACATCAAATGATTCTATTAACATTTTTAACCATTTTTCCATTCTTATTTGGGCCCCAAACAGGTTTACTACGTCCCAAATCAGCAGGAAGTCATTTTAAGAGAACAACGTCCCATCCCCAGAAGGTGGGGAGGGTGTTCTTCCCCTTTGGTTATTTGATAGATAATAGAAAATTTTGTTATTTAGGGGAAAACTACAAGCTGTTAAATGGTCTTGTTAAATGGGTTTTGGAGGTTAGACCCAGGGACTTCTCTCTTTTGCTTTTCTGTATCCTCCTTTCTCTCCTATATAGGAGTGAACAGACTTGAGAAAAATGGGACATAGACATAGTATAGGAAAGAACAAGAAAAAAGGACAGATTATTGAATATAGCTTTATACCTTTGTATACTGATACAAAATTAATATTATATTTGGCTAAATTGGTATTGATCATTGTATATTAATGCAAATTTAAGATTGTATAGGGCTACATCGGTATTGATCTTTGTATATTGATACAAAATTAAGATTATATTTGGCCACAATGGTATTGACCCTAGTATATTAATGTAAAATTAAGATTGTATTGGGCTACATCGGTACTGATCTTTGTATATTGATACAAAATTAAGATTATATTTGGCCACATTGGTATTGATCTTTGTATATTGATACAAAATTAAGGGTAACGCTTCTTAAAGGTATTGTTTGTAGTAATATTTAAAAATGAAATGTCAAGTTTTGACCTCTCGCTACCAACCGACATAAACTGTTTAGGATAATTAAGAAACGGAAACTAATAGTCATGAAAACGTGTTATTTTGTTAGTTACTATGACAGTCTATCACAGTTATTTTCTAAGCTACTCAGAAATCAAGTTGCTAAGAGACAAGCAATATTTGCTTATCTAAATATAAGAGATAGATAGGGCATCTTCAAAAACCTCAAGAGATCTGCAGAATATGGCATTCAAAGATGTTTTCTTAACTTAAGATTTTTTGATATCGAGACATGTCAGCTCCTGACAGCACCCCCTATATTACTCCAAGTAGAAGATGAGCATCGAAGAATCTCCAGTGGGAGATGATTAAATTGGTGGTAAGCCATTCTCTTGGCAAGAAAAACCACTTGCTTCAACTGTAGACAGACTTCTGTCCAAAAAGGACAAAACTTGGAAGCAGGTAAGTCGACAGCCTAGCTCTGCCAAGACAGGGTAGGTAAGTCCTTCATAATTCCTGCTCTACAACCAATGTCTGTCAGAGAAATGGGGCCAAATGGCTGAAGATTGATGCTGTAATGTATGGAGAGAAAATGGGAACTGTCCAGGCAGCCACTGGTATGTCATTTTTTAGTTTTGGAAGCTGCTTGCCCTGCACTTCCTATATAATCAGATATATTCATCCCTCTCAGGTCTCTGAGGTGGTTGAAGAATAGATACCTAGAGTCTCATAGTTAAATTTTGAGTTGTTTAGGAATCAAGAGGGT
>CAJQZJ010033481.1:3212333-3235546 GCA_907164525.1 Lophiomys imhausi | reverse complement strand
GGCTGAGGGGGAGGAGGGTGGAAGGGTGGGACTGGAGGGGGGAGTAGGGAGGGGATTGTGATTGAGATGTAACTTGAAGAAATAAAAAATAAATTATTTAAAAAAAAAAGACTCTGTCTTGGTAAAACAATCAGGCAAATGAATAAAACAAGGAGTTTTCAACCTAATGATACCTCTCAAGGTCTTTCAAAGATAAGAACAAACAACTCAAAATTAGTAGAAGGAAAGAAACAATAATTAAAGCAATAAATGAAGGCTAAAACTCCAGTAAGACATATTGATGAAACAAAGAATTAGTTTTTTTTTTGCGAAAGTAGACAAAATTCACATATTCTTAGTCAAATTAATTTTAAAAAGAGAAGACTCAAATAAATGAAAGGAAAGGTAAAAAGAGATTCCCAAGATACTCACAGGATCATTGAGAACATTTTGGAAAATGATAGGTTGGTAAATTAGAAAAAGCTAGACAAAAATGTTCCTATTTCTAAACATGCACCTGTTGCCTTGTATTATTGATGCTGTTAGGAGACAGTTGCCCGAGTCCAGACATCTCAGGAACAACCTCCATCTTGCTGGCAGAGTTCAAACTCAGCTCAAGTTCTCAGGCCCCAGAGCCAACTCCTACCCTGGTTCTTCAGTTGTTTCATGTTTGTCTGTTAACCAGTAAAGAATCTAAAGAGGGAAGCTGCTGTTATCTAAACTGAGGCACACAAATTGTAAATGTATTGCCTGTCTTGATTTAATTGACTATGTGCAGCTTGCCCACTCTTTTTTTTTTTTTTTTGGTTTTTTTGAGACAGGATTTCTCTGTGTAGGCCTGGCTGTCCTGGACTCACTTTGTAGACCAGGCTGGCCTCGAACTCACAAAGATCCACCTGCCTCTGCCTCCCAAGTGCTGGGATTAAAGGCGTGCGCCACCACCGCCTGGCTTAGCTTGCCCACTCTTTTGTTCCCTTATCATTCTGAGTTCTGGGCCAGAAGTCCAGGAGGGGCCCTGACCTCAAAAGCTGAGTCGAGGACCCTGAAACCAGGTGACCAGGATAAGGCCCAGTCACTAACGTTTACTTCCTTGCTCAACCCTTTGTGTCAAAATACGATTGGACAATGCTACAGCCCACCCTGCTCCCCCTTGCTTTGGGGTTCCATCCTTTAAAAATGCTGTACAATTTCTCTTTTGGGTCCCAGTTCAGCTCCTGAGTCTGTTCTGCAGCCCTGATCGATCAGTACAATAAGATTTTGTCATCTGCTTAATTACTTACTAAGGTGAGTGTTCAAAGACACAGTCAGCTCCCAAGTCTGTGCTGTTACGCCTGACTGGTCAGTTTTTGCTGCCTAATTCAAATAAAGATCTTGCTTTGCTGGATTCATATGCCCGCTTGGGTTGTATTGGTTTTTCAGACCCCAACACTGTGAACAGGCACCATGACTAAGGCAAGCACTTAATTGGGGCTGGCTTACAGGTTCAGAGGCTTAGTCCATTGTCAGCATGGCAGGTAGAATGACAGCATGCAGGCAGACATGGTGACAGAGAGGTAGCTGGGAGTTTTACATCTGGATTTGCAGGCAGCAAGAGGAGAGACACTGGGCTGGTTTGAGGATTTGAAATCCAAAGCCCCCCCCACCCCCCGCCCCCCAGAAACATAGTTCTTCCAACAAGGCCACACCTACTCCAACAAGACCACACCTCCTAATAGTGCCACTTCCTGGTCTATAGAGGCCATTCCTATTCAAACCACCAAAGCTGTAAAACTGAACTAAGGGGAATTAGAATGCATTTTATACATTATAAAGATGTCAAAGAACAATTAAATAAGGTTTTTTTAATATAAATAAATCTGTAACAAACAATAGGATTAAAGTTGTAACAAAATATCCAATTCAAAGGAAAGCAGACACCAGGTCTGCTCTCACCCAGATTCTACCAGAGCTAACATCAATGATGTTAATAAACATGTGGTGGTCCATCTGGATTAACAGATAATGTATTAACTCAGTCTGTCTAGAGGCTGAATAAAATCCTGTCCATCAGGCAACCTCATTAATTTTACTATTCACCACTACAAACAAGTACTCCCAGTTTTGGTTTTGTTTTATTATTTCTATTTTGTGTGTATGGATGTTTTGCCTACATTTGTCTATGGGTCATATGCTTGCCTGGTGTCCACAGAGGCCAGAAGAGGGCATCAGATCCTCTGGCTGTGAGCCACCGTGTGGGTGCTGGGATTCAAACCCAGGTCCTTTGGAAGGACAGACAGTCCTTTTAACCACTGAGCCATCTCTCTAGCCCCTGTATTTCTGTTTCTACTGTTACTAACATTTGCATGTGGCTAGGTCCAAAAGGCATCTGTCTTTTCCTTCACAGCTTCTTGCTTTTCTGCTTAGGAAGATCTTATATAACAGGTTTTTTTTTAATTTTTAATGGGGGGTGGGGCATGTGCATGCCATGTGTATGGATGGAGGTCAGAGAGCAACTTTTGAAAACTGGTTCTCTTCTTCGAACATGTGAGTCCTGGGGATCAAACTGAAATCTTCAGACTTGGCAGCATGTGTCTTTACCTGCTAAGCCATCTCATCTGGACTCCGAATCTCAAATTTTATTTTTATATTTTAATTTTCAATTGTAAGTAATAATGGTATTTATTAATATTTGTGGTTTTTCTTTTCTTTCTTTTTTTTTTTTTTTTTGAGGCAGCAGCATCTCACATTGTGTATCAGTGTGAAGTCATTTGTACCTGGAACTCACTTTGTAGCCAGGCCACCTTGAACTCACTGCAATCCTTGTGCCTCAGCTTCCTAAGCTCTGGGGCTATGGGCGTATGCCACAATGCATGGATATGCTTTAATTTTAAAGTAGTAAAATATTTCATCTAAATGTTTTAAGTGTGTGTGTGTATGTGCGTGTGCGTGCCACGAGTGCATGGATTCCTATAGAGACCAGAAGAAGGTGTCGAATCCCAGAGAGCTGGAGTTACTTGCAACTATTAAAGCTGTCTAATGTAAGTACAGAGTCCTAAACATTGCTACTTGGCTGCCACACTCTCCTTCTCCTTTGTCTTCTTTCTGTCTTGATTGGTTGTTACTAATTTTTTTTAAAATGTTAAAAAATTAAATTATTTACATTTATATGCCAGGCATGGTGGCGCACGCCTTTAATCCCAGCACTTGGGAGGCAGAGGCAGGTGGATCTCTGAGAGTTTGAGGCCAGCCTGGTCTACGAAGTGAGTTTCAGGACAGCCAGTGCTGTTACATAGAGAAACTCTGTCTTGGAAAAAACTAACTAAATAAATAAATAAATAACATTTAAAGGTTTCTTATTAAATTAAAAGGCACACATGTTCTACTTTTTTTTTTAGTGCTGAAACTCTCATGTTGCCTTCTGAATTTTATAGTTGCTATTGATTGATCATAAAGGATTGCATTATCAAATCCACAGGAATCTGATGCCTGTCAACCAATTAGTCGTTCATTACCTTCATTAGTTCATTTACCTTCATTACATTAGTTTTAGCTGAGCTTTCTTCAGCTTCTTCTGTTTCCTTATCTGTGAAACTGAGCACCAGCCTTTGCCACCTACGCCGTAGATACTCAACATACGAGGCCATTTATAAATTACAAAGCGCTACAATATTTGCCATTCTCCATGGGTTTTAATACACAGGACATCTACTTCTTTAGGAATACTTAAATATGATACCATCCTCCAAAATGCCTTTGTGTTCCCCACTCAGAAGACAGGAGTGTTCTGCTAGTCATAGAGTTCCATGTGTTGGACTGGGGGGTGTAGCAGAAGCATAGAGTGCTTCCCTAGTTGGTACAAGGCACTGGATTTTATCCCCAGCACCATTTTAAAAAGTGTTTTCAAAGCTCCAGCAAGCTAATTGAGAGGAACTACAGAGAACAAACAGGACTGGAGAACAATGCAGGGGCAAAGCTGTCTCCCCAAATCCCCAGGTTAAACAGAAGTAAGCAGCCTCAACAACAGGCCTTCCTGGGGAGGAGTCTAAGAGGACCACCCCCAGAGAAGGCTGGGTAAAGGGTGAAAGGTTAACAGGCCAATCCCAGGACAAGGTGTCAGCCCAAATTAGGTATTTAGAACATTTGCTGAAGGACTTAGTCTTCAGACTTCTTTACTTCCAACAGCAGAAGTATTTAGCGAACAAGAAAGACTATTGTGTGGAGGAATTCAAGAAATCTAGTTGGGTCCTGTCTCCTCCAAGGGAACCGAGAAGGTTAAAATCTTCCTCAACTTTTAAGCAATTACAGACACAAAATGTCAGAACTTATTTTATAGCCTGAGAAACAGTATCCTATTCTATGATCATCTCCTAACATTTTCACTTGAAATTACTCTTCCATACACCAGAATTACGGAATCCATGGCAGCTGGCCCTCTGCTATCTCATACTTCTAATATTACTTTTAACTTTACGGGAAAAATGAGTTCTCCAGCAAAGCCTAGGTTTGGGGCAAAAGCAGGAAGAGGGAGACAATTTTAGAGTCCAAGGAGAAAAAAAAATGTAATAGGACACATGTCCTCACTAACCCCAAAGTCAGAGTGGTTTTCTTTAAGTTACAAAGCACTCAGGCAGCAGATGTTAGCAACGCTTCATTCAAAGATGGAACTCTGTGGCAGATACATCACAGAGCAGACTGAAGGGAGATGAAACCATTTTTAAGCTTTATTTTAAATTATGCTTGTGTGTGTGCATATATGTGTGTGAGTATGTATACAAGTGAAGTGCTCACAGAGGCCAGAAGAGAGTGGCAGGTCCTATGGAGGTTGAGTCACTGGTGGTTGTGAGCTGCCTCATGTGGGTGTTGGGAACTGAACTTGGGTCCTTTGCAAGAGCAGCAAGTGGTCTTAACCACTAAGCCATCTCCCCTGACCAACAAAGGCATTTTTATAAAGATACATTTTATAAGATACTCTGAAAAGTTCCTGGTCAATATTTATCTAGTGTCCAAATTCTTGTATGAGCTTCCTGAATCCTGTGTGGTGGCATCCATGGGATATGAAGGATGACCTTAGCAAATCCATCAAATATGAGTTTATATTCATTTTCCAATGATGCACTAAACTCACAGTCACACACAAGGCTAACTCCATACCTTGTATACTATCAAATTAAAAATGCTATCAATATAGAACTAGATAAAAGGTACACCAGAGAGGGAAGTGGCAATTGGTTTGCAGAAGAACATCAGAAGTCTTTCTGATAGCAAGACAGCTTAATGGTAAACAGAAAGCAGAAGTTTATATTTATATAGAAGATAAAATGCCATAGACTGGACTCTCACCCTTAGTTCCATGAAATCCTTCTTGTCTCAGACCTCTTGGTGTCAAGGGCATGGATTTAAAAGGTATCTAGGATATCACTCAGAGGTAGAGGGCTTGCCTAGCAAGAGTGCAGTGCCTTGCCTTGAGTTCAGTACTGCGCTGGCTTGGTTTTATGTCAGCTTGAACAACCTAGAGGAATCAAAGGATGGAACCTGAAACGAGAAAACGCCCCCGTGAGATCCAGCTGTAGGGCATTTCCTTTTTCGGGCGGGGGCATTTTCTTAATTAGTGATTGACTGGGGAGAGGACCCAGTCATCTCCAGGCTGATTGTCTTGGGATCTATAGCAAAGCAGGCTGAGAGAGCCATGATGCCGTCAGCAGCACCCCTCCATGGCCTCTGCATCGGCTCCTGCCTCCATGTTCCAGCCCTGGTGGAGTTCCTGTCCTGACTTCCGTCAGTGATGGACTGCCATGTGTGTAAGTCCAATAAACCCTTTTCCCCCCAACTTGTTTCTGGTCATGGTGTTTCCTCAGAACCCCAACAAGGACAAGTACCCAGCACGGTGACACACAAATACATGCATGTGCACATGTGCGCGCGCGCTGTGATTTAGGTGCTGTTTATACTGGAACAACGCCATCCCCCGAGATTTCAGAGCCCTGGCTCCATGCTTCTACATTCAGACCCCCTCCCACGCCCCATGTCCAGGCTCCCTCCTCGCTGGATTGCAACATGGCCCACCAGACACCATGCAGTACTGGGTAAAGACAAGGAGAATCCAGCTCCTGCCTTCTGAAACCTGGTGAGAGGAACACATTTTACATCCGCAGAGACGAAGAAATTGCACAGGAGGGTAGACTGAAAAGAAGGAGGGCTTCCCGTGGCGAAGAATGCCAGCTGAACTCTTCCTTCTATTGTTTACAAGCGTGTTACCTTGACAACCAGTTATTAGTCTATTGTCTTTTTATAGTACTTAGTGGCTTTGTGCAGCCCTGAGTAATAGCCTCTTGATTAGGTGGCTGTATGGATTAATAAGACAAGCTTCGCTACAGTGGCCAGAGCAGCTGGCACCCAGCAGGACTGCAGGTATGTTCAGTTAGTTCTCCCACTGTCTTATCAAAAAGTAAGGATAGAATATAGAATAATGTATAGGCCACCATTGCATTCATTTATTGCAAAGATGAGAATGAAGGAATAACAAAAATTACACATGTAGGGCCACCCACACACACCAGTGCACATGTGTGGACGATGGCACATACATGGAGGTCAGATGGGAACTTGTGGGATTCCATTCTCTCCTATTAGCCTGTGGGTCCCAGGGACCAAACTCAGATCATTGGGCTTGGTGATAATGTCTTCACTCATGGCACCATCTCATCAGCCTCACTCCATTGTTGCTTTCTGATGTGCCAATGATCTCTTTCTTGTGTTTCAGAGGTGTTCACAGCTGCTAAACCCTCTATTTCAGATAGTCACAAGAACAGACCTCCTGGGAGGAGCTCAGCTCCTCTTCCTCCTGAAGCACTCTTATTTTATATCCTGCTAAGGACTAGGAAGAGAGCAGCAGCAGTGTGTGTGTGTGTGTGTGTGTGTGTGTGTGTGTGTGTGTGTGTGTGTGTGTGTGGTGTGTATGTGTGTCTTCAGTTCTTCAAGGAAATTCTCAAGAGAACCAAGAATTCATATCTTTTTAGCCAACGTGCCCTGGCGAAGAATATGAAGTTCACATTAGTAGTCACATACTTCAGTTCATGCCAGCTTCAGTTTAATATACCGCTGCTTTTGTGTGAGACCTGTACAAATGTCAATACTACAAAGAACAAGTGAGCTAGCATCTTAGTATATGAGAGTCAAGATACACAAAGGACTCAGAGGGGTAACTACACTGCGATATAAGAAACCTGAAGAGAGGCCCTGATGTGGGAGAACTTGACCTTACCTTTAAAGGGGTGTTTATGAGGTGGTTGATAGCACCTGTCTAACTTCAGGTGTGGAAGAAGTGTGCACCGCACAGAAACCGGCGGACATCTTCTGGACAATGAGTAGTTAAAGACACAATGCAAAATTGAGTTGTAAGGATCTGAGACGTTTCCACGAAGTGTGAGAACCTCTCTGGAGGTTCCTTCTTGTGAAGTGGCAACAGTGTGGAGCAGCGTGACACTTGGGTGGGACTTGGGTGTCACTAGACCTGAGTTCTAGTCTCAGCTTGGCCACTTTCAGGCTGCATGAGCTGGAACTGCTGCCTTCTCTTCTGTGGGGTTTTATAATTAGGGTGGGGAATATATTAGCTCTTCCCGCTGGGGAATATTGGAGAATTAAACAGGTTAATACATGCCTTTCAGTGTGGCAGTCAATGTTCAGTAAGTGCTTACCTAATTTCTTTTCTGCTCATGAAGTATTTGTGAGTGAATTTTCAAGCCCCAAACTAGCCACGTGAAGATAAATTAAGCCTGAAATTAAAATCTCAAGATATGTAGGCACACATGCAACAGGAAGTAGAAAACACAGAGCCCCACCTAGTAGTAGCTGAGATAAGGATGGCTCTACTTTCAAAACTGTGAGAATAATAAATAAGAAAAAAAATAGCTTTCAGAATGAAGTTATCAATCATCCCTGGCCAATGTGTCTGCTTTGTCATCTGGGACACAGAAGAAACTAGAGCATGCTCAGGGTACCAGAATAAGTCATCTGCCACGAGTTAGCTGTAACAATGCACTTATGTAGGTATGGGAGAATGACCCCTTAAAATGCTTGCAAGAGCCAAGTGGTGATGCACGCCTTTAATCCCAGCACTAGGGAGGCAGAGACAGGCAGATCTCTGTAAGTCTGAGACCAGCCTGGTCTAAAAGAGTGAGTTCCAGGACAACCAGGGCTACACAAAGAAACCCTGTCTTGGAAAATCAAATCAAAACAAAATACATTACTCAATATGCCATGTTATCCATAGGAGGCCTGCCCTTTTATGAAAAGAAACAAGGAGGGGTGTATTGGGGGAGGAGATGGGAAGTGGGGGTAAGGAGGGAAAACTGCAGCCAGGATGTAATAATAAATAATAATAATAAAACATTTTTAAAATGCTCACAGAATATCTGTAAGTCACCCCTGTAAGCTTCAGCTTCTCCATATATAAGTAGAGATAGAGACAATATCTGTTTCCAAGGCTTTTCGCCTGTGCCAAACAGAATTAAGAGCCTGATACATTTGTTGTTGGTTGAAATTGTTCTAATCTTACCTTCCAACATCTTGATCTTTTAAATTGATTTTTTTGCCATGTATGTGAATGCAGGGTAAGGCAGATCTCTGTGAATGTGGGGTATACATATGTATCTGTATGTGTGTTCACACATGTGTGAGGTGTGTGTGCACGTGTGTGGGCATGCATGTGGAGGCCAGAGGCTGACTTTCTAGCTTGTTCTTCACCTTATATATTGAGGCAGAGCCTCTCGCTTACAAACAGAGCTTACCAATTAGGCCAGCCTAGAGAGCCAGCTTGCTGCAAGCGTCCCCTGTGGGCTGAGTCTCGTCCTTTCACTTGTGCGAGTACTTTTACCCACTGAGCTGCACCCGTAACCCTGCTTCCAACTCCTAGCTGCTAAGTTTTGCTTTCCAGTCACCCCGATTGCCACTGTCCTTGCCATCAGGAAACTTTGTTAACAGAAACCCAGGGCATAGTTTTTGGGGTGCTGCTCCTCTGGTTTAACTGATTTTCTCAGTGTCACAATTTACTTTATGGCACCATTGGGCCTGACATGCTTACGGTTTGGATTTTTAAAGCAAATCTGTGAATGATTCTATCAAGGGAGCACAATGTGTTGCATAAAGCCCACAAAGGTAAGGGCAGCTCAACACAAGACTTACTCATATTTCTGCAACAAAATACTTACAAAGTATGGGCCTGAGAGGTTCTAAGTTGTCCCATGTCAGTTCAAACCTGTTTCACTGCTAAAAGAGTTATGAGGAAAACAGGGGCTGCAGTGATAGCCCATTCAGTTCAGTAAAGTGTCTGTAATGCACAGATGAGGACCCGAGTTCTGTTCCAACACTCAGCACGTAATCCCAGTTCTAGAAGGACCAAGACAGGCAATTCCCTAGGATGAACTAGTCAGTTAGCATAGTCTAACCAGCAAGCTCTAGGTACAAATGACACTGTCTCAAAAAACAAAGCAAGTCAAAGAAAAGAGGGTAGGTGGTGCCTGAGGAATAATTCCTCTGAACACACACACAAACATATACACATATATACATATACACACACAAACATATATACAAATACACACATATACACACACAAACACACATACATATATACATACAAACACATACACACATATACAAATACACACACACAAACACACAAATATACACATACAATCACATACACACCACATGTACACATTCACACAGGAGCATCCAATCAATCACATATATCCCCCTACAAAAAGGTAAAAAGAAAAATTGCTTTTCTGAGTGTTGGGAGATTTCAGAATTACTAAGGTCAGTGGATCTGTTGCCTATGTTTTTTTATTTTTTGAGCATGTGTGCATATGTTTATGTGTAGGTGAACATGCATGTGTGCACCTGTGTTCATGTGTGTGTGTGTGTGTGTGTGTGTGTGTGTGTTTGTCTCCTCCTCCAAGCTCTTATAAGTGCTTTACCACTGATCTGGGTTCATTCTTCTCCATAACAACCCTCCTCACTGCACATTCTCTCTGACAGACAGTACAAACTCGGTGTGGTGGGAAAACATTTGCCTAAGGGTACAGGAGGAAAAAAAGAAAGAGAGACCAGGTCAAGTCTCAGACAGCACTTGCCTGGTAAAGGCTGGAAGGGCAGCAGGAAGGGCGAGTAACTTGGATCAAATAGATCTGGCTGCTCTCAGCAGTTTCTCAGGCCCTTCCTCTATGGGGAGAAATAAAAGCACCCCCCCACACACACCCACCGCCAGACTGGTCTCAAGTGGCTGTGTATGCCTAAACACCCAATGTCTGGATCTATTAACTTCATATCTCTCAGCAAGGCACTCATGTCAGACCTACCAGAGGCCTAGCTAGCATGGCTCCTGTTTTGCCCCCAGTGGGAAGACTAATGGCCAGGCTAAGGGTGCAAGGCAGTGTGAATGGGACTGAATCAGGCTGGCCTAATAACCCGTTTACTAACACCTGTATTAGTCCTCCATGGCTAGGGGTGAACTGCTGTCTGACAAGCCGTAATCCCATAAGCTGCTCATTTGCATATCCTTCGCTAGCTGATGAAAAATTGAAGACAGGGGCTAGTCTGCAGCTGGTGGGCCCATTCCTTCACACTGCCGCCTGGGTGGCTTTGGGGATGAAGTCCGTGAGTGGATGTGTGGTGTACATGTATGGAAGGGATTAAGAGTTTTACAATTTGTATGCGCTGATGTTGCCACCCTCTCTCTTCTACAGCCCAGTAATTGGATGGGAGGAGAAATGGTAGGCCTGTTTACTCATGAGTAGGGCACTAGAGATTCAATTTTGCCTCCTTTGGCTCATTCGCCTTTGTGAGGCAGGCTTGCTTTGTCTCCCCAGGCCCTGAGCACTTCGAAGGAGCACCAGTCTCACCAAGGCGATCAAACCACAAAAGGATGCTGGTCCCCAAGGCCCCCAGAGGAGAAAAATACTGGATACTCAAGTACTACTTGAAGGCAGCCCCATCCTGTCTGGACCAATCCCGGAATGGAGAGCAGGAGATAATGGAAGTTATAAACACTTCTGGGGACTTTTTTGATTATTTTATTAGGCCTCCAAGTTTGGGATTAACGATCCTGGGGCATCAAACACACCGCAGACCCCTTATCCGAGAAATGAATGGTTGAGACATTTCAGAGACTGCACAAAGCAATTTTTGTATCTGCTGGGTTTGCATAATATTAATAGGCTGAAAAAAAAAACCCTAAGACAAAATCCACTTCCTGTGCTGTTTGTACAGCTGGGGACAGAGTCCCTTGAAGCCTTGGTAACGTTGGGGTGTGCCATTGTCTGGCCCCTCACTCAACCCTGTGTTCCCACTACTGTCTTTAGTAAATCAGGACTGACCAATTCTGAAGACTTTGAAGTCAAACAGTGTCCCAAAAATGTGCAGTGGACCCAGCCAGGGTGCTGCATAGTCACCAAGGTGCCCATTTGCAAAGGGAGATGAGGGCTCCCACGGCAGAGTGGAGAAAAATGGGCCTGAGCCCAGGACTGCCGAACATCCGGCATGAATCTATGGATTGGAATATTTTTCCTTTCCTCCATAAAGCACCAGGGAAGCATTAGAGGGGTTTCAGCACCGGGAAGGCTTATTTTATATATACCATAACAACACAATATAATACAGATAGACTTAATTAATGAAAATGAAACAAACAAACAACAACCATAAGAATTTGAGGTCAACTGCCATCTGGGGTCTTGAAAGTGTTTTCTTCTACTAACTCTTGGCTTTTACAGATACATTCTGTTTTCTTAAGGCTTCTCTCGGGCAGATATCCTGAGGCCCAAGGGGTCTACTTTCAAATCTTGGCTTCACTAGTTTCTAACTGTTATGCCTTGGAAACTTTAACCAAGTCCTGCCTCTATTTCCTCATCTGCAAAGTGTAGATAAGAAGAACACCTTCCTCAGTAAAGGCAGAGCCTGTTCAGTGTTCTGTTACTGCCACTAACTCACGTGCTGGCCCTTCCTCCTTGATGTTAACTGGAATACGTGTTGAGTTGAGGGACAAACAAAACAGCCAGGTAAGAAAGAGTTCATATTGACTTTATTGACTTTAACCTATTCATAGAAGTGTCCTCCTGAGTACTTAAAAATCTCTCTCTCTCTCTCTCTCTCTCTCTCTCTCTCTGTGTGTGTGTGTGTGTGTGTGTGTGTGTGTGTGTGTGTGTATGTGTGTGTGTGTGTGTGTGTGTGTATGTGTGTGTGTGATGTGTTTGTGCAGTACACACATGCAGGTGTGGAGATAAGGAGGCAACGTTAGGCACCAGTTCTCACCTTCTATCATGTTTTGAGCCATAGGCAGGCTCTCTATCATCATTCCCACTCCTTCAACATGTAACCCAGGTTAGCTGGCCCATGACCTTTTGGGTGGTTGCCCTGTGTCCACCTCCCTTTCTACTGTAGGAACACTGGGATTACAATTACCCATTACTGTATCTGGCTATTTATGTGGATTTCAGGGATCCAAACCTGGATAATCAGGCTTACATGGTGAGCACTTTTCTAGTGAGTACTTAGCAATCCATTAAACATTTTGAAGACACTTGTAGGGATCAGGTTATTTATCCTGGTTATAGGTAAACTAAAGTGAAGTGTTCTTCTTTTTCAAAAAGCTCACACCTTATGATACAATAATGACCCTCAGTAGTCTAGTGACTTCACAACATACTCTATAGTTGACAAATTCACTGTGATGCCTCAGAGCTCTTCTCCTCAATGGAAGATGGTGATACCCCAACATTAGGCAAGAATAGGTCACTCAGCCAGTCAGGGAGTCTGGCTAGACTCACATCTCTCATCTCTCCTCTCTAGGCTTCTGTACCAGGTCTCCTGTATTTAATTAACCATTTGACATATAAAGAGGAAAAAAAGAACCCCAGAACTTGCATAGGAAGACTTGGCCAAATGAAACCAAAGATAGTGGCCCATGGCATATGCCACACTTTGTCCAAATTCTTGTGTTTATACAATGAAATCATTCTAGATGGTTGAGTCCTGTTAAGCTAAGGCAACACTAATGTACCATAGCCTTCTCAAGACTAGAGTTACAGACCACACCATAAAGAAAATAATTCTTTGGCCGACTCAATCATTAATTGGCTCATAGATGCAGCATACTGATCAAACATTAGGACGGGGGGCTATGGCATATGTTTAGAAAAACTAGGCAATCCCTACTTAATTTAGGATCCTCATAGCTCCTAGTTAAAATGACCTTGTCACACATGGGGTGCTTTTGCACCGTGGGGGAGGCTCAGTATGGGCAATCAGAAGCGGGGTAGGGAGTGTCCAGTAAGACAGACTCCATTTTCCAGCTTCCTTTGAAGCTAGGTTGTGGTCACATGATTACGTTTTGCTCGGTGAGATACAACTATGCTTCCTGGCCTTTTTAAAAATCCTCTATATTTATTTTGAAAAAAGGCAGGATGGCTAGATCTTACCATACTTCATGGTCTCAGGGATGGTTGAGCAGACAACTAGAAAGAACCTAAAGCTAAAAGGAGGGGAGCCCCAAATCAGTCCAATAATTACTGTCTTTTATTATCCATTATCCATGAACATCTTTTTTTTTTTTTTAGTGATTTAAGATAATTAACTGTGTTTGTTTTCTATTTTATATCTTTGTTGTTGTTTTTAATCAAGTGAATGTTTTGCCTGCATGTATATACACAAGGACCACTTGTGTTCCTGGTCCCTGTAGAGGTCAGAAAAGGATGTCAGATCTCCAAAAAAGGAGTCACAGGTGGCTGTGAGCCATTGTATGGATGTGGAGAATTGAATCTGGGTCCTCTGCAAGAGCAGTCACTGCTCTTAACCACTGAGCCATCTTTTCAGCCCCTAATTAACTGTTTATGCTAACATTATTTTGAGATTTTTATTTATTTATTTAGTTTTTGGTCATGTAGAGCCAACCATAAATAATACAATTACTGCTGAAGGGCTTGTCTTGTTGTGAACCCCGTCTTTTTTTCAAACCTGTCTCTCTCTAACAGGGTTTCATGTAGCCCAGGCTGGCCTTGGTCTAGCTCTGTAGCAAACACAACCTTGAAACGCTAATCCTCCTGCCTCCACCTCTTCCTATAAGTGCCAGAATTATGAGCACATGCCATGACACCTGGTTAGAGCATTTTTCTTTTCTTTTTTTTTTTGAACTTTTTTTATTGATTCTTTGTGAATCAATACATCAGTCCCATTCATCTCCCTGTCCCTTCATATCCACCCTCCACTCATGCAACCTCCCCCACAAAAGAAAATGAAAAATAATAAAAAATAATAAAACAAATAAACAACAGCAACAACAAAATCTCTCTCTGGAAGCTGCAGTCATGGTGTGTCCCACAGTATACCCTCTTGGCCACACAGCTTTACTTACACATGTTTATTGCAATGAGTCGTTGGTCTGATCAAGGACTCTGGGTTCTGTTTCACTATCAGTACTGGATTCTCACTGGGATTCCTCTAAGATATTCTGTTGTTGACCTGTGTCATGGAGATACTGAAGCTTTGGTCTGTAGGACCGGCCCCTTCACATGTTCAGCGGTTCATAGAGGAGGTAGATGTTAGGGTGGGCCAACTCAAAGCCCTGTATCTGGGCCTGGGTGGAAGCTGAGTTGGTCAGCCCACTAGCTCTCCTGTGCCCACGCCACCAGGGCCAGCTTTCCCACTTTGCCCAGGTGAGGGGTGGGGCCAGATCTCTTGCTCTCATGCCTCTGGGGCAAGCTCTCCCTCAGCCACACCACCAGGGCCAACTCTACTGTGCTGCCCAGGTGAGGTGAGAGGTCCACTCTCCCAAGTGCTGCATGGAGCAGGGAGCAGGAAGCAAGGCACTGAAGGATCTCTCCTTCAGCATTGCATGAGTAATGAGCAGTGAACTGCTGGTTGTGGTGTGTCTTTTCCCTGGTTGACCAGGTAGGACCTTGAGAGAAAAAAAAAATGTGTGTGCAGCTGTGGATCCACTTCTTTCCAGGAGGTGTCTGCTGGTCGCAGACGGGACACTCAGGGACCAGGGAAAGGAGAGGTGGAGTCGTCCAGCTGCAGCATTGGGGTTCCAGATGCCTTGTTCTCAGGGTTATCCAGATTGATTCAAGTGTACCAGGCCAGAGAAGATATGGCAAGGTCTAGAACCAAAGTTCAGTTTGGTTGTGAACCCAGTTCACAGGGGAGTTCTGGGGGGTCAGAGAGAGCTTTCTGTGACAACAAAAGTTCCTATAGGCAAAATCATGACAGCGCTGAGGAAGGGTATTTTGTGAATCAGCAACTCAACTCTTTATTCCAGCTAGATATCTCCAAATCTTAACCCCCTATTTGGGGGTGAATGAGGGTTTTTGAACCATGAGAAGTGGGGAGAATTTTTTGGGAGTGAATGCATTCTATTGGCAGAGATTGAGATGCTGCCAATGCCATATTTACTTGAGGAAGGGTCCCAGGGCTACTACTATGTGACCAAGTTCACCTGTGACCTCCTGGTGGGTTGCTTGTATTATGTGCTCCAAGGAGGGTAGTTACTTTGGAGGTTGTGTTCTTATACTCCTGAGGCAGGTCAGAACAGGGAGAGAGCTTTGTTCTACACTTTCCATTCTCAGGGTGTATCTTACCATGCTGTCTGTATCTTACCATCTCCATGCCAAATCCTCTGGAGGCACGTCCCAACATAAGATAACTCCAGGAATTCACTGACCAGCCATATTAGCTTACTTGGAGAGTTTCTAGGCCATTGAAAAATTGTGTCTTAAAAGACAAAGTAGATGACTCACTTGGAACAATAGTATATCTGAATGTATCCTTTAACTGCCACACATGTGCACACATTCATGAACATTCCCACTTGCATACATAAACACATATGCACACAGGTGTGAACTCACATGAACATATACACACATGCAAACATACACGAACATGCACATCCATGCACACACACAAACACACATTCATGTACATGCAAGCATACCTGTGCACACATGCATGAACACAAAAATTTACACAAACAGGCAGTTTTATGAATGATGAGCCTTAGAATTCACACTGATACAGTTTAATTTGACCTGAATAATATGGTAGGGTGTGAGTGCCTCAATGTGTGTGGCTTACACCCCTACACTGGGCCCTGAACTCTCTACCATGCAGAATGATAAAGACAATCACCTTGAACTTGAGTTGGCCCAGCCTGAAAAATGCACAGCCAGGGTCCCAGAGTCTCCAAAATGTCACTGCTGCTAAGCTCTGCAGGCCCCAGTTATCAAATGTTCCTCTGTCCCATGTTTTCTCTGGCCGTCAGCTCTGTCTACTGCAAAGCAAGGCCCTTATCTTTATTGATCACTTAATTTATTTTTTTTTGACTTTCCTGGCACCGTCTGGTGCCGTGTGTCCGTCTGTTGAGGTTGTCATGACAGGTTTGCTCTTGAGATAATAGGGGCAGCAGGTGGTGTGACTAAGTCGACCCTATGCAGAGTGGGGACCCAGTCCCAGTCCCTGTCTCAACCTGCCAGTGTGTCTACACCCCCCCAGCTGTTCCACATTAAAGCAGTCAACTGTGACTTTACAGTCCAAGTTTTACACAACTGTTTTACAAACCAGGAAGGAGGTCCTTTGTCACAAATCCTTTGTCAGCAGGAGAATGGGGGGAGGGGTAGTGGAAGGAAGCTATTTGCAAGACTTGGTGCATTTTAATGAATATGCAGATAGATAGACACACATCTTTTGCGACTGCAGAGGGGGTTGCTGTTGGGGTGGCTAGCTGGCTGGCAAGAAGAGGGAGGAAGCCTGTTCCTTGCTCTGGGGACAATTTTCAGAGGACAATGACTCTGTCAACACTAGTTTCTGCTTCAAACAGACCCTCTACTCCATGAAAAGCCTTCATTCCTTGTGGAAAGCAGAAATAAGAGCAGTTAGTGAAAGCCCCACATCCTGGGGTCAGTACTCTGGGGGTGGAGGCCATCTAAGTGTGGGAAACAGCAAGAAAATTATACCTTGGGGACTCGAAAGCCAAGTGCCTTTATGACTCAATGCTTGTAATCTCGCATGAGAAGGAAACACAAATGAATGTAAGCTTCCAAGCTAAGCAAGGCTGACAGGCCTGGTTATCAGCAAAATATCAAGTTCTTATTCCTTTGATATGGAAGCTATCTCTATTAACCAGGAGTGAAGCCAAAATCTTCAAATAATTATCTCTTTCTGGCCTCCTCCCCATAACCCCCATGTCCCCCCACCCCCAGCTCTACACTTGGGTCCTAAGATACAAGGCAAGGAGGAAGTGACCGAGCCTAGCACTGTAGGGATAGTTTAACAGAGTGAGATTCAAAGCGCCATAATGCTTGAATGCTAATCTGGCGTGTAAGCACTGTGAGCCTCAATTGCAGTTGGCTTCTGTATCTTTAAGGCTTGTGATGGCAGAAGGGCAAGGAGAGGCAGTCCCCTGTCCCTTCTCCTTGGTCACACAGGCCCATGGGATGAAAACTACTTTCTTTAGACACCTGGTAAGTCCTCCTCAGCCTCTCCTTGCCCCACCTCCTCTCTGAGGTGGTAAAGGCTTCTACCTGATTCTTGGGGCCACTTTTTCTCCTGGGGGAGGTGGATGTTAAAAGCTGCATCTGTTATGGGGGTTTTTTATTTCTCCTTCTGGATGGCTGGTAGAGTGGTCTCCCACACCCGTCACCCCTTTACCCACACAGCTAGCAAACCTGAGTCAGAAACTAGGCCCCATCCTCTAAAGCAGAGATAATAAAAATAGAATCCGCTGATCAAAACGCTTATCACTGACCTAGACAAGTAATGCAGACACTGCCACTCAGCACCTAGAAGCCTGTCAGCTGTCAATCAGCTTAGATGGGAAGACTGACAAAATGAAGTAAGCTCATTTTTTATATTAAAAAAATGCTTACACAGCAGAAGATAGAGTATTACATCATGGATTTCTGTCAGAGAACAAGCAAGCCTTCTCATTAACCCTTAAGATTCCACCTTAATAAACTCAAATAAATAAAACTAACACCAACGGGAAGAAAATAATAAGGCTAGGGAAAATAAAATTCAAGATAAAAATAAAAGGAAAAATGACTGAAATTAAGACTTGGTTCTTGGGAGGCAGAGGCAGGTGGATCTCTGTGAGTTCAAGGCCAGCCTGGTCTACAGAGTGAGTTCCAGGGCAGCCAGGGCTGTTACACAGAGAGACCCTGTCTCAAAAAAACAAAACAAACAACTAATAAAAACAAAACCAAAAACAAACAAACAGACCTGGTTCTTTGACAAGGTCAATAAAAGTTGATCAAGCTGATTAGAAAAGGGGGGAGGCACAAATTATCAATACTGGCAATGAAATTGGGGGCCGTGAGTACAGACCTATAGACGTTAAAAGGACAAAGTTATTGTGCAACTTATGCCAGAGAACGTGGTGACAGGTAGAAGGACAAATTCATTCACTGAAAGACACAAATGACTTAAGAAATACAATTTAAATTCCTCCCAATTTTGTAAAATAATTCAACTCATTGCTAGAAAATTTCTCACAAAGAATAGTTCATGCCCAGACAAATTTATTGGAGAATTTAAGCAGACATTTAGTGAAGAAATAATACCTGTTCCACATTAAACTCTACCAGACGATAGCTGGGGAAACATCTCCTAAGTCATTTTATGAGGTCTGTATTACCTCAACAGCAACCAAAGAAAGGTAATAGGGGATAAGAAAACAACAGCGCAGCATTCCTTGTGGATGGGAGCATCTTAAACAAGAACTTCTCAGACTGAATTCATAAATATATAAAAGGTAAGACAGCATAACCAAATGGAGTCCATACCAGGCGGGCAAAGCTAATCAAACATCTGGAAAACATCTTTGAAAGGCATCATTCTGACACTGTAAGGAAAATGGCATAACTGGGAGACTAGCTTCCTTTCAGTTTTAAAGTCTTAAGTCTTTTGTCAAGGGTTCATTAAGATGCAAACAGCACTGGGGGTGTTGATGAGGTCAGTGCTCAGAGGGGTCTCTTTACTTGAGGGACCTTTCACCCATCCTGGTCACTTGGACACCTGTCCAAGCAGACAGCTGCAGACACCTACACATTCAAGAACACACAGCATCACTATGTAGGAAAGATAAGCAGGCAGAGTTTTCATCCTTGGAGGGGAGGATAACAAGCAACACTTGTCAGGTGCTGGAGAGACAGCTTGGCGGCTGAGAGCACTGGATGCTCTTGCAGAGGAGTCAGGCTCACAAGCACCCATATGGCAGGCAGCTGACAACCATCCATAACTCCAGGTGATCCAATGCCATCTTCTGACCCCTGTGGATACTGCACACACATGGTGCACACACACATATACACATACATACATACGTACATATGTACATACATACATACAGAGAGAGGGAGAGAGAGCCAGAACTCTCACACACATAAAATAAAAATTAAAAATAAAAAGAATCAATCTTGGGCTGGAGAGGTGGCTCAGAGGTTAAGAGCACTGGCTGTTCTTCCCAAGGTCCTGAGTTCAATTCCCAGCAACCACATGGTGGCTCACAGCCATCTACATTGAGATCTGCCTGGGCATATATGTAGAGCAAATACTGTATACATAATAAATAAATAAATAAATGCTTTAAAAAAAAAAAAGAATCAATCTTCTCACTGAGGCTCCTTAACGCTGGTAAGATCTTTAACTACTAGGAATCACTGAGTGACAATTTCTTTACTACCTAGTATCTAAATAAACAGTTTTCCCTAAAGTTTCAACAAACTAAGCAACTACTTTATCAAAGAGCAACTTCTTTGAGGTTTTATAAGTTATAGAAAAGAATTTGTGGTCCAGAGAGATGGCTCACTGGTTAAGAACACTGACTGCTCTTCCAAAGGACCTGGGTTCAAATCTCAGCACCCACATGGTAGTTCACAGCTGTCTTTAATTGCTGGGACATGCAATTAAAGGCATGCTGAGCACATGCCTTTAATCCCAGCACTCGAGAGGCAGAGGTAAGCAGATCTCTGTGAGTTCAAGGCCAGCCTGGTCTACAAAGTGAGTCCAGGACAGCCAGGGCTATACAGAGAAACCCTGTCTCAAAAAAAAAAAAAAAAAAAAAAAAAGAATTTGTTATACATCTGGACTGTTAGCCAAGACCACGACTCCACCACTGGAGTAGACAATTTCTGCATACCACTAAATAGCCAGAACATGAGCCATGTTTTGATATAAATTGTTTTTTTTTCATTGTCTCAGATTATTTACTTGCATTTCTTGTGATTTGTTTTGTACAAGCATTTCATTACTAATTTCACAAAGACATAGCACTGATTTCCTCTTGGTTGTTGATGTTTTCAAGTTTGTGTAGTGAACTTATTTCCAAGGTTCCCTGCTAAATTGGAAAGGCCTCAGGAGATAACCATTTCAAAAACAATACTTTAAAACCCAACACCTACAGAGAATTTCCTTCTCAAATTTCTTTAAGAAAAGGTCCAATTTTGCTGATGGACTTCTGTGTTTGTATCTATCATGAAGTAGGAGATGTATGGTTTATCATAGTTTCCTTTTTGATTTAAGCCAAACACATTCATCATGTCTGGCCCACAGTTTTTTGGTTTTTTTTTTAGATAAATATTTTTTAATTTATTTTTTATTTCTTCAAGCTACATCTCAATCACAATCCCCTCCCTACTTCCCCCTCCACTCCCACCCTCCAACCCTCTTCCCCCTAAACCCCCATCCACTTCCTTTTTTTTTTAAGTTTAAGGTATATCTTCCTCCCCCAACAGCTCCCCCTTTCAGCCCAACAAATGGCTCTTTCTCTTATAACAATAAATACAATACAAAACAACAGAAATAATTAGGCCACACTTATGAGAGTTATAGTGGCCCACAGTTCTTTAACCCGTCCTCTGAATGACCTCCGACTTCTCATTTCATCTCTGGCACCAAAAACTTTCTTTATGCATGCTCGGAACTCCTGGGGGAGGGCGTTGAGGGGGCTTCCGAGCTAGCTGACTGATAACAGCAGGTTAGGAAGAGGCTTATTTGGTCCTCCGCATCCTTTGGTGCTAAGGCCCTTCAAGATTAAACATATTTCTCGTAATGGAACTGTTTATAAAGTCCAGCACCCATATCCCCTAATGAAATAAAAAATACTGAACTAAGAATTGGGTTTCTGAAAAACATAATTTTTTTTAACAAATAGAAATTGGGTTTTGTAAACAAGTGGTGCTGAGTAGCACCTCACAGCTTTTCCTAAGGAGGGGTGGGTACAGATGACTGAAACTGGTCCCTAAGAACAGCAACTGAAAATAAGCGGCAAAATATCTGGATGGCGCATATAATAAGCAACTTATCTTTTTTTAAAAAGAAGGAACCAACATTTTGAAATTCTAATCAAAATATGAGATTCAGCTTGCCCCTGAATACAATCTCATCGAGATGTTATGTCCAGAATCCCCACACATGTCACACAGGGACACAGGGAAGCAGCCTCTGTCGCAGAGCCGGACTGCACATTTGCAAAACTGGGCCTTTTTCAAGCACCTTTGGTTCAAACCAGTTGATGTTATTTATTGTGGTCAGATATTCAAATAATGGGGTCCCTCACCTCAGAGACCCGGGACGTAAATTAGAGGGAAAGCACAAGAGAAGTGAGTTTGGTGGTCCCATCGGAGGCTTTGACGGATGTTTGTCTGCCTCACAAAAGCCTCTGTACAATTGGGTTCAATTTTTCACAATGACAATGTGCTTGAAAGAGGCCCAGACTGGAGGGGCCTAGTTGGTACAGCTCTTCGCTCCTCAGTTCTGACACCTAAGAACAGCAATAACACCAAGTATTCTGCCCAAACTAGGCTGTTATATGCATCGTGGTTTTTGTTTTCCCCTCCCTCTGAGATATGGCTCAAGATCAGATTCCTTAGCGTGAGAGAAACAGCTCCTAGATACTGTCAGACCCAACCATGGGAGACCTTCAAGGACACAATCATTTCATGAACCTCAACAAAATACTAGCTGAGAAAACATCTGAATTGCAGTTTATGTGCTTCTAGAAGGCAGAGCCCAGCATTCTCTTTTGCTGCATTCTCCCGCAGTGCCCAGCTCAGTTTCCGTGATGGTCAGTCTTCCCATGCTCCAGAGAGCTGACTGAAGAGTTTGCCATGCTACCTTAAATCCGCCATTCACTGCAGGTCTCAAAACCCAGTTTGTAATCAAACACCTCCAGCAGGGCTGTGAGAAGGCAGGCAGAGCCTGTGGTAAACTCACTGGACACCTGGTTTCTGTGTGCTGCTGAAAAGACTGGGGAAAACAAAAATTATTGTGTAGGCACCTTGCGTGGGGGGGGAGTAGGGGCTCCATATAATTGTCTTAAGAGTAATTGAATGTGGCCTTTAACAACTCACAAATTATCCCCTGACAACTTGAAATAATAGGCCTTTTTGTTAAGGGGAGAGAGCTTGTGGAGACCAAAGGTTAAACAGGTCTTTTCATCCTGATAAATCACTGGTTAATGAGGTCACTATTGTTGGGTATTATGACCTTCCCGTTTAATGCCATTACCTCCTGGTTGTAAAGCTGACACTGCTAATGATGGGTATTCTTTGAACTTTTCTACAATATTGACTGGCTTCTCCGAGCAGATGTCCCCTGGAAGCAACTGCAATAGGGAATCACAATTCTTAGTCATGGAAAGAGCCTCAGGCAAGTTTCTGGGATCCAGAGGGTCTAGGCATTGGCAGAGAGGCAGGGTGAGGTGGGAAACTCGAGAGTAGAGAGTACAGGCTTTGCTGGGTGCAATCAGTTTGCTGAGTGATATAATAATGTAATATTCTATATTATATCTATATATTATATTATATATATTCTATACTATATCTATATATTATATTACATCAATATAATAATGACATCTGAAAGCTCACTGACTCATCAAAAGGCAAGCATGAACTGGAAGGAAGATTTGGCTAATTCATCAGAATTTACAATAGTCCAAATAGACTTATTTTATCCTTACCAGAACCTTCTCAGTTCCACTGCTTACTAAATAAGGGTCTGAGACCCTGGGCACAGCTCCTGTGTTCCCAGGTTCTATGGGTGTTGGGGACAAGGAAGCTTTGACTCTACACCCGTGCTCTCTCACGTTGCCATGGGCGCCAGGAAAAATTAACCAACTGCTGCCTCTGAGTCCCCAGTAACTGCTGGAGATACTTCCTTCACACACACACACACACACACACACACACACACACACACACACACAC